>SKCR01010939.1:0-271392 GCA_019454045.1 Zanthoxylum bungeanum | reverse complement strand
TAAATATTAAGGAACTTTAAGACATGGAATAGTCGATGTAACTTCCAATGGAATGAATAGTAAATAACATGAATGCGTATACACAGATCTCTATAGAATGCATATACTCACCTCTCCACTTAGAGCTCAGTAAGAAGGAGAACCATTAGAGAATAGTATTTGACAAAATAGATGAACCGCGAGACGGCTAGATAACTAAACCAATAAGTTTAACGGAACATAGATAAGAAGCATGAGATAGAATAGTTCGAAGTTACAATAAGTCGAGCTAAATTTAGAAGCCATCATTGAATTGGAAACCCTTAAGGTAGTAAAGATTCAAAAGTGCGACGGAACCAGAGAGCGACTTTCAGGAATATAGTATATAACTCATAAAAGTATCATTGTATTAATAAGGAAGAACTAGATATAGAGTAGCACCTGAACCAAGAAATTTAGTAGAGATGTCCTAAGCAATCGAAGTTGATGGAGTTTCCACGGGAGTAAAGATATAAGGAATTTAGGGAATTGAGATGAGAATGAGATTTATGTAGTGGAGCAAACTTTATAAGGATGAATAACAAAAAGAGTATAGTAGGACTCTGAGAGAGAGTAACGATTTATGATGGTTAAACAACAGAACTAGTAAGAAGAAGTACAGAGGCTATATGATGGAATATTTAGAGAGCATGACTCTAGAGAAGGTCATAATAAGTGGTAGTGTGATCGATAGTCAGAAAGCGGATCAAGAGTGAAGATGAAACATGAGACAATTCAAATAGTATCTAGTAGAAGTATCTAAGTGTGAGAGCCGACACTAGTAAACACGAGAGTCTCAAGCTTATCGATGAGCATGACGTGAAAGTACAACATGGGTAGCTAGTGAGGTCAGCACAACTGGAAAGATTTCGGAACCAAGTCCCCCCCTCCCAACCCTCGTTATACTACGATAGCTAAGATGGACCTCGATGATCTCCTCAAGATATCCCCAGAAACAAGTGAAACCATAGTTTAGTAAATATCCTATAAGGTGGGGTAATAGACAATTGAAGGATAATACCCCCATCAAAATAAAAAGACAGATACAGAGGAACCAAAAGTTCCATAGATAATTAAGAGCAAGAAATAAGATAGAAAGGACATCAAGTAAAAAGTGGAGGTGGGAACTGTTGAGAGAGCGTGACAATAAGAAGAGATACCAGATAAACAACGACAGAAGTGTATAGTGATAAGATAAATTTTCAATTGTACTACGAAATAGTAAGCTTTTTCAGAGTTGGGATAAAATTGGGATTCTATTATATGAGAAAGAAGAGGAAGATAATGATAGTGAACCATATGTTTCCCTTCATAGTGCACCATTAAAGATAATGCATATGATGACTTGAAAAGAGACTTATTGAAGTATAACCTAGAGACGGGCAGAGAAATTAAGAATACCGATATTGTTGAGGTTGAGACATCACCTGACAGGATAAGACTCGATAGATGATTGAATATGGAGTATTCTAGAGCGTAAGTAGGCAAGGAAAGAATAGTTAGCGTGAAAGACAGTAACCGTACTTCTACTAGCAAAGGAATTAAAGGTGCAAAAAGAGTACGAACATAAACCAGAACAGAATAACCAGTGCCAACATTAATAATAAAGGACATAGTTTAAGCATAAAGGTGTATACAGTCAGGCTTAACATAGATACCATGTCCCAAAATTCTTCAGTCAATCAAGAAGGATTGCCAGAAAAACTACCCAGAATTAACGTCCTAAGTATGAGAGTCATCGATTGACAGCGAGAGTACATGAAGAAGTTAACTATGAGTTATGAAGTCCTAAACCTATAGATAGTCGAATATGTGAGAACTCGAATGAAGAAGCTCATAAGTAGTGGGGGACTTAGTAAGGAGGAAATAAAAATGGTCAAATAGTTAGTAAAGATATGATAATGAATACTAAAGTAATATTTAATATGTGGAGCTAAGGAAATATATAGTAAGATATATCTCATAAAGTCATTTAAATGATTATATTATAAAGAGTAGCCGAAGAACCTGAGGTATACACATGTCATGGAAAAGTGAAAGTTATTGGCTATAGTACAAAGTACAATGATGATACCTTAAACGTGAAGAATAATATAAGTCCCTAAGGATATTTAGGAATTATCGTTGTCATGGCAATAGATATAAGAGGTTTCAAATCAGAATGAAACTAAGATGAGTGAGACGACAGACCACCAATATAGTATAATTTTGGAACTGATAGCTCATGTGAATAGTTAAAATAGAGAATGTTGAATATAATTAGAGGTTTAGAAATGAGATTTTCGTGATGCATAAAGTTAGTTGTAGTATGACGGGAAGTGTAAAGTGCTAAGTAGAAGTTCATGAAATAAAGATAAAGGATTACCTCTGAGTTTGAAATTCAACGAATTATTCACTAAGGCTCACGAACTATGAAGTGGTATGTGCAAGCATGACAAGAGATTCCCAGAGGTTTTAATATTAAGTTTTCGAACAAAAGAGCATGAAGGAAGTTAAGGAAGATAAGAATAGTAGAGACACAAATATCCTCGAACTAAGATGAGTATGCGAGTTAAACCCCATAAGAGATTCGAGGAAGAATCCTATTTAGAGGGGGGGAGAATTTGTAACGTCCGAAAATCTCGACTACTGTTACATTGTGGGATGAGTGTTACATAATATAAATTATGACTAGATACATATACACTTATGAAATGATTTTGGGGACAATCGGTAAATTCTTCGAAATTTCGAAACAAAATGGTACGATATTTCACTCCGGACAGCCCATCATAGAAGTTAGCTATAGTTATGAAGTCCTAAACCCATAGATAGTCGAACATGTGAGAACTCGAAGGAAGAAGCTCATAAGTAGTGGGGGACTTAGTAAGGAGGAAATAAAAATGGTCAAATAGTTAGTAAAGATATGATAATGAATACTAAAGTAATATTTAATATGTGGAGCTAAGGAAATATATAGTAAGATATATCTCATAAAGTCATTTAAATGATTATATTATAAAGAGTAGCCGAAGAACCTGAGGTATACACATGTCATGGAAAAGTGAAAGTTATTGGCAATAGTACAAAGTACAATGATGATACCTTAAACGTGAAGAATCATATAAGTCCCTAACGATATTTAGGAATTATTGTTGTCATTGCAAGGGATATAAGAGGTTTCAAATCAGAATGAAACTAAGATGAGTGAGACGACAAGCCACCAATATAGTATAATTTTGGAACTGATAGCTCATGTGAATAGTTGAAATAGAGAATGTTGAATATAATTAGAGGTTTAGAAATGAGATTTTCGTGATGCATAAAGTTAGTTGTAGTATGATGGGAAGTGTAAAGTGCTAAGTAGAAGTTCATGAAATAAAGATAAATGATTACCTCTCAGTCAGAAATTCAACGAATTATTCACTAAGGCTCACGAACTATGAAGTGGTATGTGTAAGCATGACAAGAGATTCCCAGAGGTTTTAATATTAAGTTTTCGAACAAAAGAGCATGAAAGAAGTTAAGGAAGATAAGACTAGTAGAGACACAAATATCCTCGAACTAAGATGAGTATGCGAGTTAAACCCCATAAGGGATTCGAGGACAAATCCTATTTAGGAGGGGAGAGATTTGTAACGTCCGGAAATCTCGACTACTGTTACATTGTGGGATGAGTGTTACATAATATAAATTATGACTAGATACATATACACTCATGAAATGATTTTGAGGACAATCGGTAAATTCTTCGAAATTCCGAAACAAAATGGTACGATGTTTCACTCCCGACAGCCCATGATATTGGGCCATAACCTTTTTATACGATCTCCGAATTTTATGAACTTTATATCGTCGGAAAGCTAAGACCAAGACTCACAAATTTCATGTTAAATATGTTTCCAAATTCTGAGAAGAACTAGGTCAAAATTTGTCATTTTCCCAGACCCTATGCAAAGTGGCGAAAATAAGAGTTAAGAAAGGAATTTCTATCTAAAACCCTTTCTTAAAATATCACTTATCATCTTTCATCAATTAAGTCTTCTCAGCTGATTTTCCATCTTAAAATATCCCCCAAACCCCCTAGACTTCTCTAAAAATAACTAAACAAATCAAGAAGGGAGATGTGAGCTATTAGCCCATAATATATAAAGACCACTGTTCTTGCATCTCAAATGAGGAAGAAAATGAAGAAGAAACGTATGAAGAAGAGAAGAGAAGGAAAAAGAAGAAAGTGATTCCCTCACCAAAATTAAAGAAGAACAAGTACAAATCAAACCATCAAAAGCTAGAAAGAAGGAAAATCAAGCTGAGAAGACTTGAATGGTGAAAGATGATAAGTGAAATAAGGTAAGGAACTTTAACTCAAGTCTAAGATGTTGATATTTTGATGATTTTATGATCTAGGGGTATTGATTAGTGGTGGCTAATAATGTTTATGTGATTATGATTAAATTATAAACATAAGAAACCTAAAATTAAGAAAACTTTAAACATTGGATTAAATTAGAGTATATGGAATTGGGTTTTGTAATTTGATGATATTGAAGAATGATTATGATAGATTGAGGATATGAGATGAGTTTTGATACATGTTAAAGCTGAAGATAGTGTGGATAATTACTTAGAACTTTGCCATATTGGAGAACCATGTTTGGGCCCAAAAATAAGAGTAGCGTCATGATGCCAACAGATCAGCGTCACGACACGTAGCAAGAAAATGGCCTATGTTTCCATTTTATCGTGTGAGCATCGTGACGCCCAACGCCCAGCGTCGCATTGCGAAATAGATGAAGCTTTCTATCTTTGCCTGCTCGAGTGAGCATCGCGACGCGATACAGGGGAAACCTTCTGCCTCAACCAACCCGTATGAGCATCGCGACACACAACGTCTGGCGTCGCTCGCGTGACCATTTCCCAGAATAATTTTTAGCAAATTCAGTTTCAACTCAGGATATTAGAGACCACCCGAAAGGTTTCATATCATCTCAAATACACGTAATTTATCATGTCACAAACGTAGAATATCATATAGCGATGATAGTTTTGAAGTACATTCCATGATTTGTATTCTACTTAAGTTACCTATAAAAGGTTATCGCATGAACCATGAATTCCTTCGGCGAAGTGAAGTAATGTTGGCGGGACTCCAAATTAGTGAGTGGACACTCTTTCCGTAACTTGATTTTAATTATATTATTTTTAATATCAGACTTATCTTTCCACATTTAGGGCGTTAGCCGAGTTTACTTTCAGATATGTTTGGATAAAAGATGATTTGAGAAATGATTTAGAAAAATGATGATTTTATGATTCGAGGCATGGGGGAAAAATCATTTCAGTATATAACTTGACTCAGATATGGAATTGACAGATTCAGATATTGTATGCACACGCAGTTCAGGACTAGGGATGACAGATGCCCATAGATCCTAGATTCAGAGTCTAGAGGGTAGCATAGATCCGCACATTCGGCTATAGATTTGTGGCTTGGGGGATGGCGATACGTAACGCCCCAAGACCACCAGATTTCAGGGCTAGGTGACCGGTGCGTAATAACACGCGTATAACACAAGCGCACGTATCGTTCAAGTAGTATAAAAGTATCGATCCCACGAGGACTTAATACCTAATCTATTAATTTTATGAGGTCAAATGATTACTAGTATCTAACAGTTTGATTGATTGATTTGAAATGGTGATGATTTTGAATTTAAAAAAAAGTAAATAAAATTACGCGAAAGTAGGTTTAAGAAAATTCAATATTAGGAAACTATCTAGGGTTGTGAATCTTTCTAATATCTTTTAAAAGATGAGGTGGTTATTTCATGTTTGTGTAATAAATCAGTTTACTAACCTGGAACACTAAATTATGCAAAAGCCTTTGTCAATGGTCAGACGCAAATACCCAGTATAACCCAATTGAACCATATGTATATGTCAACCAAATTACCTGGATTCATTAAGTTTAAGTTCCAATTATGGCTACCCCCCCCCGCCGACAGGTATATGTCTATCCTGTAAGGAAATCTATTAAAGGGTTATCTATCCTCAAGGAAGATCGTGGGCTATTAAGTCTAAGGCTGAAATCTAAAATTCCTTTGTCAAGTTTATTTTAGATTTACCAGATCAATCTTATTAATGGCCAATTAACAAGACGCATTAAGCTTAAGACTTAATAAGTAAACCTTTGAATTACCCAAACTATAAAATAACCTCTTATAAACCGGTGATATTAGAATACATCACAACCCCAGATAACTAACTTAGTTACGACACATAACTAGGGCTAGTAAAAACTTAAATAAAATAAAAGACATAAAGTAAAATGCTGAAAAGTAAATTGCTGAAAAGTAAATGACGGAAAGTAAATGCTGAAATTAAATACTGAAAATTAAATGCTGAAAAGTAAATGCTGAAAGTAAATTACTGAAAAGTAAATGCTGAAAGTAAATTGCTGAAAAGTAAATTGCTGAAAAGTAAATGCTGAAAGTAAATTGTTGAAAAGTAAATAAAGTAAAAGTACAATAAAAGAAAATGCTTAGGTAAAATGATCCACTTTTATTACTTCTATTTTAGATATATCTCTCTTAATATAATATATTAACTTTGCATGATAATTACCAACCAGCCATATATGCGGTATCCAGATTAAGTCAAATTAATAATTAATTACCAACCGACCAATCAGGCGGTATCCAGTTTAGTCAGGTTAAAACCAATTTAAATAATTACCAACCGACCAATATGGCGGTATCCTCGTTAAGTCAGGTTTTAACTAGTTTATATATTATAATTAAGGGAGATTAATCTAAATATTAATAATAAAAGTTTTACCTTTTACCCCAGAAAAAGGAGAGTTACCTCTTCATTACTGAAAAGTAAAAACTGAAAATTAAAGAATGAAAGATATTGTGCGTAAAAGTAAATTGCGGAAAGTAAAAACTGAAAAGTAAAGAAAAGAAAGTGCGAAAGCGGAAATTAATTACTGAAAACTGTAAATAAACAAACAAGATACAATCTTCTTAGTATTCTTAAGGAATTCCTTAGAAGAAAATATATTTTTACAAATGAAATGGCTTGGTATTTATAGGCAAAATTTTGCCTCCATCAAATCATCCACCAAATCCATTATTAATTGCACCACCAAATCCATTATTAATTGCTCCACTATTTGCTTATCATGTTTGGTGGTGATTTGATAATTTTTATTATTTATTATTTATTTATTTTTTTGCTTTGAAAATGATTGAAAATGACTTTAATAATTACACACAACATACTTCTGGATGGTTCATCCATTTCGGGCATGAAATTTTCAAAATTTGAATTATTTGGTCTTTCAAAGTTATAGATATTTGAGTCTTTTTAATCTAGAACTTGAATCAGCTCAATCCGATATCGGAGTAAAAAGTTATACCCAAAATACGACAGATGCACAAAACTGGAATTTCCAAAACTGCACTTCGTTAAAACGCCCTTTCAAGTTTCCAATCTCCAAAATTAATATGTCAAGTCCAATTTTTTGCCCTTATTTGACCCACATTTCGTCCTAAATGATTTCATTGTGTCCCAATATTATTTTATCTGCAAAATAAACTAAAACACATCAAAACGTTCATCAAACCCGAGAAACTAAACAAAATATTAAGTAAAATGGGCGGTAAATATTAATATATTTTCCGCTCATCACTAGGGGACGACGATATGTAACACTCATAGACCATAGTTTCAGGGACATCTAATGGCTTTCTTTGGGGGACGGCGATACGTAACGCTCCAATGTCATGGATTGACTCTAGTTAGGCGTCTGGGGGACGGTGATACGTAACGCCCCAATGCGTCAGGTTTTTCAGCAGACACTCGATACAAATTTTCAGAAAATAGATTTTCAAAGACGAATTTTCATAAAAAAATTTTGAGAGATATGATTCTAAAAAAACTAGTCTAATGAGAGTTTTCCAGAGAAATAGTTTTATGAAAAAGAATTGTTTTCAGAAAGAAAGAAGTTGCCAAAAAAAGTTTCAGAAAAAAGAGATTTGAGAAAAGCTTTCAGGAAGATTTAGTTTTTCCATAAATATTTTCAATAAACATTTTTTTAAGTATTTTAGTTTCCATTTAAAATCGTCCACTCACTAGGTCATTCAACGATCTAACCCTCATACTCTCAGTTTCTTTGTTTTGCAGGTCACCTGAAGGACGAGCTCGAGAGGATGGATACTGATGGCAATCACTAGGGTGTTCAGTCCACCAAGTCAAGTTAGAGATAAAGTTCGATCATGTCAAATAAGTCCAGTTCTAGATATTTGTAAAGTAAAATTATGGATATGTATTTCGTATCGAGTTGTTAAGATAAATGATGTTGAGTATTTAGTTGTGTGTGTTGTTTTACATTCTATGTCATGGGTTTAGGCAATGGTCCCATATATGAGATTATGTTTGAGAAAAGAGTATCAGTGTTGTTCATAGTTAGAAAGTCGGAGGCTTAAGGGGATAGTACGACCTATTCTCTACCGGTAGCATCTCCCAAATTATGGATGTTACAGTATAAGCGGTACTAGTCTCAACTGTATTTGTAGAGCAGACATTTAGTATGAGTGACAATATTCTTGATGACAAAAGATCAATGTTGAAACCGGAGACGCTAGAAACTCAAACATGTCTTGACGATTGATGTAGACGGAATGTCGTGAACAAGAAAATCAGCTAGAATTTTTTGAAGATTTGTGCGATAACACAAACACAACAAATACTGAAGGCTCAAGAGCTGGACTGTCTTCCCTGGATGAGGATGAATAAAATATAAATGAGGTAAATTATTAAAAATAAAATGTAACAGAACTACGTGAGGTTTGATTCATCTACGTCCAAGAGGATACGTAGGCAGTTTAATTAAGTGCAAGTTATTGTTTTCAAAACAATAAATAATATCAATGTACAATTTTACTCTTACTCTTTAGTAAATATATAGCATATGGGTCTATTGAACGGTACAAGTGAGGTATTAGCGGCACCAGTCTCAACTGTATCTGTAGAGCAAACTTTTATATGAGCGAGGATATTCTTGATGACAGAAGATCAATGTTGAAACTGAAGACTTTAGAAACTCAAACGTGTATTGACTATTGGTGTAGGACGAAACATCGTGAATAGAAAATCTGCTGGAAACTTTTCAAGATTTGTCTGATAACATGACCACAGCTAATACCGAAGGCTCAAGAACCAGACCGCCTTCCCCGGCTAATGATAAATAAAATGTAAATGGGATAAATTATTAAAAATAAAATGTAACAGAACTACGTGAGTTTTGATTCCTGTACGCCCCAAGATGATACGTAAATGTGAGGAAATTAGTTAATTTCATTCATAAAATAAATTAGTACAATTCTAGATTAATATATACACAATGAGAATTACGGGAAAGAAACTAGCCTAAACCATATCACTATAAATCAGTGATTGACTAATAAATCAATATTTACTGCTTTCCTAATTAATCTCAGCCAACTCATTCTAGCCAAGTGTAGGCTGTCTTTGACACTCCCCCTCAAGCTGGTGAGTGGATATCATCCATTCCCAGCTTGCCAACAATAGTCTCAACGGCTGAGTCATTTAACCCTTTGGTTAGTACATCAGTAACTTGACTTCCAGTAGGCACAAACGGTATGCATATCAAACCACTGTCCAACTTCTCCTTTATGAAATGTCTGTCTACTTCTATATGTTTGGTCCGATCATGTTGCACAGGATTGTGTGCGATATTGATTGCTGACTTGTTATCACAATAAAGCTTCATAGGTTCTTCCCACGTAAACTTTAGATTTTCTAAAATAATTTTTATCCATAGGAGTTCACAAACTCCTAATGCCATTGCCCTGAATTCAGTCTCTGCACTTGATCTTGCAACTACATTCTGCTTCTTGCATCTCCATGTTACAATATTTCCACCAAGAAAGGTACAATATCCTGAAGTTGACCTTCTGTCATCAACAGATCATGCATAGTCTGCATCTGTGTAGGCTCAAAGTGTTAACTTTTCTTCTTTCTTGAATAATAATCCTCTTCCCATAGTTCCCTTGAGATACTATAAAATTCAATGTGTTGCTTGAAGATGTACCTATTTGGGATTATGCATAAACTGACTCATCACTCCTACTGCATAGGCTATGTCTGGTCTTGTGTGTGAAAGATAAATCAATCTATCAACTAACCTCTGATAGGATTCTCCATCCACCATTGTGTCTTCAGTAGCTTCACAAAGCTTTTGATTTTGCTCGATGAGAGTTTTCATTGGTTTACACCTAAGTTTTCCAGTCTCCACTAGCAAATCCAATGTGTACTTTTGTTGGGATATAAAAATCCCATGCCGAGAGTGAGCAACCTCAATGCCAAGAAAGTATTTCAACCTTCCAAGTTCTTTTATTTCAAATTCTTGAGCCAAACATTTTCTCAAGGCTTCTTTCCCTTCCGAGTCATCTCCAGTAACAATTATATCATCTACATAAACCAACAAGACAGTGACCCTCCCTGAAGCAGAGTATTTCACAAACAATGTGTGATCACATTGACTTTGCTTGTATGCCATAGTTTTCATAACTCTGGCAAATATACTGAACCAGGCTCTCGGGGACTGTTTCAATCCATACAATACCTTCTTCAATTTACACACCTTGTTACCTTTTGTCTCAAAACCTGGAGGAACTTCCATGTAAATTTCTTCATCAAGATCGCCATCTAAGAAGGCGTTTTTAACATCATATTGCTTCATATTCCAACCTCGATTAACAGTTAAAGACATCAAAATCCTCACTGTATTCATTTTTGCTACCGGTGTAAAAGTTTCAAGGTAGTCTATCCCATAGGTTTGGGTGTATCCTTTAGCCACCAACCTAGCCTTGTACCGTTCAATAGACCCATATGCTATATATTTCACAGTAAAAACCCATCTACACCCCACTAGTTTCTTTTCTTTATATATTTCAACTAACTCCCATGTTTTATTTTTTTTAAGAGCCTCCATCTCAACTCTCATAGCTTCTTTCCAATCCTTATTACCCAATGCTTCGAAAACAGTTTTTGGGATGGTTATAGTGTTTAGGTGAATAAGAAAACTTTTATAACTGTTAGACAACCTCCCATAGGACACAAAATGAGATAATTGATATTCGGTACACTCTCTCACACCCTTCCGAATAGCAATAGGAAGATCATAATTGTCCACAGGTTGGAGAACATAGTCATCACTTTCATAAGTTTCAGGCTCAGAAGCCACCCCATTACCATTTGCACTATCATCAGTACCAGGGTTCGGTTATGTTTCTGGGACCTGCACAGGTTGAATAGTGAAATCTTTCCTTCTTGAATAAACCTGCAATGGGCGAATAACACTTTGAATATGTTTATTTGGGGTGATTGGATCATTTTGTGACTGTGGTGATGGAGACATGGATGGTGATGGAGATGGGAAAAATGAAAGATCAAGTTAAAATAAATCTCTATCCTTATCTTCCATGAATGATGTCTCCCCCTGAAGATGAGGTTTAGCAAAAAAATATTCATGTTCGACAAATGTAACATCAGAAGAGACAAAAGTTTTTTTTGTAGGAGGATGATAACATTTATACCCTTTTTGTGTTGATGAATACCCAACAAATATACACTTAAGAGCTCTCGAATCGAGTTTATCTCTCTGATGTGAATGAATATGGACAAAAGACACACAACCAAATATTTTAGGAGTAAAATGGTTTGTATTTTTGAAGCTTGGAAAAATTTTAGGAAAGAGTTGCATAGGGCTTTTGTGATCATGGACTCGGGAGGGTAATTTATTTATAAGGTGAGTAACAATTAAAACATCTTCTCCCCAATAATTTTTTGGAACATTCTTTTCGAATAGTAAGACACGAGTAACTGCTAGAAGATGTCTATTCTTTCTTTCTGCCACACCATTTTGCTGTGGTGTATTGATACAAGAGGACTCCTGAATTATTCATTTTTCATGAAAAAATGATGATAAGGTTTGATTAAAATAGTCTCTGGCATTATCTGATCGAACCCTCTTAAGTTCTACCCCAAATTGATTTTTTATCATGTGAAAGAAGGTCTGAAAGGTAGAGCCAACATCAGATTTTTGTTTTAATAAAAAAACCCATGACATACGTGTACAATCATCAATAAACAAAACAAACCACCGAGCACCAGAAATATTTGGAACTGTAGAAGGTCCCCAGACATCACTATGGACAAGAGCAAAAGGAACTGACATTCTTTTATTACTTATAGGAAAAGACGTACATTTGTGTTTTGCAAGCTCACAAACATCACAATGAAACATCCTCATATCAACATCTTTAAACAATTCAGGAAATGTAATTTTAAGAACGCTGAAAGATGGATGACCAAGACGCAAATGATATAACCATATTTTGTTTTTGTTGGAAATAGATGATTCAGAAATTAATGAAAAAGGAAAAATACTCTTAATGCTGTTTCGCCCACTAGATTTTTCAAGAAGGTAGAGTCCATTCTCCTCTCTAGCAAGTCCAATGAAAAAGGAAAAAGACTCTTAATGTTGTTTCGCCCACTAGATTTTTCAAGAAGGTAGAGTCCATTCTCCTCTCTAACAAGTCCAATCTTCTCCCCCATGCCCTGGTCCTGAAATTTACAATGTGTAGAAGAAAATGTCACTTTACAATTCAAATTCTTCGTCAATTTATAAACTGAAATAAGGTTTACAGCTAATTTAGGCACATGCAACACATTCTTTAGAACCAATTTTGAGTTGATGACAACATCTCCCTGTCCAGTAACTGTAATTAAGGTACCATCTGCAGTTGATATTTTTTTATTACTAGGACAAGGATTGTAAGAGTTAAAAATATTGGAAGACTGAGTCATATGGTATGTGGCCCCAGAATCAACCACCTAAGATCCTTTGATAGGAATAAGTGAGGCATTGAGAGAAATGGACTGAGATATTTTACCTGAAACAGCCAAGGAACAGTTACCTGAACCTGTCAGGTTCTCTAAAGTTCCCATTAAATTTTTTAACTTCTCAATCTCTTCTCTATTAAACTTAACTTGGTTATGAAAAAACTCAGTTTCTCCTTTTGGTTGCATTGTGGTTGCATGAGCTTGTCCTCTTGCTGGTCCATTTTTCATTGTCAAGTTTCTATTATTTGCTTGGGAACTCTGGAAATTTGACGGCTTACCATTAAGTTTCCAACATTTTTCCCTGGTGTGTCGTGGCTTTTTGTAGTATGTACACACAACAAAATCTTTATTTCCAGATTTTGAAATCTCAAACCATCCAATCTCATTTGTCAGTCCACTAGGATGAGTGCTTGGCTGGTTGTCTACTCCATCACGCCTTACATTTCCACCCTTTACTACCATTGTAGAACTCTCTGCCGAGACTGATTGAGGCTCCAACATGACTCATCTTCGACTTTCTTCTCCTCGGATTATGCCTATAGTTTCATTCAATGATGGAAGATCATCTTTTCCAAGAACTTGGACTCTTACAGCATCAAATTCAGCATTTAATCCAGCAAGAAACTTATAAATTCTGTCATTTTCCATAAATCTTTTAAGAATGGCAGCATCATCACTACATTTCATCTCAATACATTGATAATGATCCAACTCTTGCCATAAAATTTGTAAGATACCAGAGTATTCAGTAATAGAGAGATTACCCTATTTGGTACCTGAGATTCTGGTCCTGATGTCGTAGATTTGAGCAGCATCACGAACCCTTGAATACGTCTGTCTACAACAGTCCCAGATATCCTTCGCCGTTCCCAAGAACATGCAGGTATCACTGACTTCAGGTGTCATCGAGTTCCATAGCCATGACATCACCATTGAGTCGGCTTCATCCCATGTGTCATACTTCGGATCTCCTGGTGTCAGACCGTTGCCAGTGAGATGACTCAAATTAGCGCTGATACCATGTGAGGAAATTAGTTAATTTCATTCATAAAATAAATTAGTACAATTCTAGATTAATTAGACACAAAGAGAATTACAGGAAAGGAAACTAGCCTAAATCAAATCACTATAAATCAATGATTGACTAATAAATCAATATTTACTGCTTTCCTAATTAATCTCAGCCAACTCATTCTAGCCAAGTATAGGCTGTCTTTGACAGTAAAGTGTAAGTTTTTTTTTCTTATTTTTTTAATAAAAAAACATATATAATTATCAATGTATACTTTAGTTTTAAATAAATATTTAATTTTTATTATTATTATTTATAACAATTTAAATTAGTTTATTAAAAAAAGATTTAAAATCTTAAACCAAACAGTTGGCCGAAACTGCAACCGAACCATAGACCGAACTGTCAGTCTTCGGTTCAGTTACGATTTCAACCATTAGGTTGAGTATGGTAAAAAATATTGTAATTAGAATATAAATTAATTATAAGATATAAAACAAATGTTATAGCATAAGTTAGTTTAAATTATCTAGAATCATGTGAAAATTCCGTGAAATTGATGTGCCTTCATAATTTTTCAAAAATATGTACGTAACTATTGAATTTCTACTTAATTTCTTATTTTGATTCATTGCTGATTTAATATTTGCGCTAAGTAGTTGTTTTTTGTTTTGTTTTGTTTTTATAAAATTAATAGATAATTAGTAAAAAAAATTATATTAAATTAAATCTTAATTAACTGACACATGACAGAAGATTATAAAAAGCTTAGCACAACTCAATTCAACGAAAATATCTACTATGAAATGATGGTATCACTTTACCCATATAATAAACCAATAATGTCTTGTCACATGTGTTAAATAGTAAAAAATAATTATATAATTGATAGTTTTCTTTAATACAATTCTTATATATTATATAATTATTGATTGGTGGTATCACGTCACCTATAAAACAGTGGTGTCAAAAAATCCCTCCAATTCAACATTAGATCCAAATTTTTAGTACAATATTTGCTATGTGGCTGGCTAGCTAAGTATTTATTCTTGATTGGTAGTGATTTTATTTTACAGTTAATAGATTCAGAGATAGGGACATTATGAAGGAGATTATTGCTATATATAGGTTGCTTGTTCATTATTAAGCCTAAATGCTTTCATGGGGTATTCAAATTGAATTTGGAATTTATTTTTCTCTTTTTGTGGACATGCACTTTTCATGATATATAATAATAAACAGTTAAAATTTAATTATTTATAAATTCTTATTTACAATTTATAAAAAAACTCAATACAAGACATTTTTTTTTCATTAGAATAGTCACATGGTTAATCTGATGTTATTGTTCTCCATTTAAATTTAAAATATAATTTCTTCTTATGTTTTCTGGTCATATCAATTTAATTATGTATTTGTTAACTTCACTTGACGTATGACAATATTATTTATTTTCATTTTCTTACTGGAACACTTAAAGGTTTTCATTGTTGATTTAAGACATATGACTTTCATAACTTTAAAGGGCCATAACTTGGGCTTCATGTATCCGTTTTCGGCCCATAATATTTCAATTTGAAACTATATTGAAGATGCATGTGGTTTAATCAATTATACTGGTATGACCAAGCAGATCATCCTAAAATTCCTCTTCAAAATATCATTGCCTCTCCTCGCATGATGTATAGTAATACCATTGCCTCTCCTCGCTTTGTTGATCATGAATCAAAATTTCATTTAGTGATCTATATCAGAGTGACTTATTTTTTGTTTTCATCGTCAAGAACATCAATTAACCCAGTATTTTAGTACTCAGAAGTCTTTCCTATGGGGAAGTTTGTACCCATTTATATGTATTGGTCTACCTTTGAACTTGTCAAAATTAATGTTATCTTTGAGGCCATCTTAGTTCTGAGTTGTCGCTTCAAATTAGTCAGCTCTCTGAATCTTCCTTGTCTCCTGCAGTCAGCCAGGATAATTAAGCTCTTCAGCCCTCGTAGCCTGAATTTTCCAATCTGTATGAATCAATGTGATTAAGTGTGCACCATCTTTAGGTTATAAGGCTTTTAAATGGGCGAGAGTTCTAAATCCAAGTCTTAATTAAGTGTGACCTAAAAATCATATGGGTCTCTACTCATGTATATCCTGGACCAAACCTAAAAGAGTTAAATTTAGACCCGCTTCTAGTTTGTGTTGATCTATTTGTGTTCAGTTTTTTATAATATTTTTCTGTCACGCATATATATATATAATAATTAATAGTTATAATTTAATTACTTATAAATTCCTATATAATAAATACTAATAACAATTTATAAAAAAACTCAACTTATCCCTTTGTGGGGACCGCTTTCTGGTGTGGGGCCCGATCTTCGTTGTGGGGCTCGCTTGCCTCGTTAAGCGTTTCAGCTAGTTCCGGAGCCGTTCCTCGCTGTTTTTCTACTCAACATAGTTGGCTGGATATATCGAGTGGATTGTCGTTATCGACTTTGCAATTTGAGCGTCCGATTGAGATTCTTACCGAGAATTTAGGCATATTCGAGACTTTTACGTGGATATAGGTAAGTACACTCCGTGGTGATTCTCTTAACATAATTGTTTGATGATTGATGGTTGTTGTGAGAGTCGATATATATAAATATATTGGTATAATTATATATATATATATTTTGTTATATATATTTACATATTTGTGAGATATTATATTGAGATATTAAAAGCATGATAAATATGAAATCATGACTATTGAGATGAGATTGATGGATTGGATGCGAGATGTGATTGTATTTGATGATGTGTGTTGTTGTGTTATGCAGCCGGGTTTTGTATAATAGTGGTCGGATTTGAGATGAGATGTGATGATACATCAGATGGTATGAGATGATCAAAACCTTGGGAGTTGTGATGAGGTACTCTCTCCATTGGTTTTTGATTTGGGGGTATACGGGGACTCCCCCATTGGTGTTAACTCACTCACACATATTTTGTGAGCTGATATGGTTGGAAACCTTGGGAGTTGTGATGAGGTACTCTCCCACTGGTTTCAATCATCTGTTATACTAGACCCGGATTAGCAACCATGTTGATGGATGTTTGTATTGTTGTGGGATGATTGTATGAGATGATATTATAATATATGTTATTTTCATTTTATATATATATATATATATATATATATATATATATATTTACATATATATATAACCCTATTTTGTTGGTGAGATCATGTTGAGAGAATGAGTGCTTACTTGCTGAGCTTTTTAAGCTCACTCCCCTCTTCCCCCAAACATTTCAGGTAGTTCGCGAGAATAGCAGGAGCAGTACCAGATTTGGATCCACGTGCCACAGTTGTATTTTCGGGTTGGTCCAGACAGTCTAGTCATCATTTGTATTTTTAAGTCTTGTGTTGTAAACCATAAAAGTTGTGTATACTTTATGGGTTTGTAATTTGTGATGTATTATTTGTGTGTTTTAAATCGGTTGATTTGGCATATAGAATGCTTGAGCTAAAGAAGTCTATGAACCTCTTTCTATGGTTGGGCCCGCTCTAGGGAGGGGGTCGTGACACAGCTCCACTGTTCTTTCTCTTCTTGCTACCCTTTACACCCTCAAAGATGTTGGCCTTATACTCCATAGTCTTGTAGCTGGCCTTCTCGGACATCCTGTTGTCCTCCTCGATTCTCAATCGAACACTGAGGTCTTCAAGGCTCATTTGTTTCTTTTTATGTTTCAGATAGCTCCTGAAGTCCTTCCATGATGGAGGCAACTTTTCAATTATGGCGGCAACTCGAAACATCTCACATAGTTTCATTCCCTCATCCAGTATTTCATGAATGATCAACTGCAGTTCTCCCAATTGAGACATCACCATCCTTGAATCTACCATCTTGTAGTCCAGGAACCTACCTACGATAAATTTCTTTTGTCCGGCATCTTCGGTTTTGTACTTCTTCTCGAGAGATTCCCAGAGAATCTTCACAGAAGTCATGCCTTGGTACACATTGTACAGGGTATTGTCAAGACCACCCAAAAGGTAGTTCTTGCATAAGAAGTCTCCAGACATCCATGTCTGTTCTCGCTCTTCCTTGGCCATTTCCGATTCACCCTCCACAGGACCCGAAGGATCTTTGAGGAATTTAGCCAACTGGAGAGTTGTCAGGTAGAACAACATTTTGCTCTGCCACTGTTTGAAATTTGCCCCACCAAATTTCTCCGGCTTTTCTCCATGAGAGACCGGTACTGTGATGTTTCAGCTAGCCATTTGTAACTGGAAAATCCAATAGAGGTCAATTAATCTACAAAAGATAAATTACACAATGATCAACATATGATCTTGTTCAAAGTGATATATTAGGTAACCACTTGTTGTTCTATTGGACGGTGGTTCCAATAAACACAAGTCCTTGAATTTTAACTAAAGATTCTTCAGAAAAATGAATAAACGAATATTCCCAGAGGACGAGGGGGGTCCGGAGTAACCACTTAAGTCCCTGACCACTTAGGCTCTTATCGCCCTTTTGACAAAATATTATTTAAACACTTTTTCAAAAAGATCTTTTAGCAATTCAAACCCAAAATTACACTTCTTCAATTGCACAATGGAAATTCTTTAAATATTCATTAAGGATATATATGTCTTTTGGATGCAATGAGTGCATGAGGGGGGTACAACCCTTTGGAGGGTTGCACCCCACCCCAAGGGGTGCCCCATTGGCACCATTCCATGCCTTTATAAAGGAGGCTCTATGTCCAATTAAGACATACAGAAGACAATCCGAATTTAAGAGTCAAGTTTTCCATTTGTTTTGAGAGAGAGTTCCACCATATTCCAAGTTCAAATACTTGTTAAGGAGTGCTCCTTGAACAAGAAGAAACCAAGTTATCCTGGGAGAATATTAGCCAACTCGAATCCGTGAAGCACCAGAGACGGAGGCTAATAAGTTCTTAAGGACAGAGTATTATCTCGACTTGGATTCATCAGGTTTTTCTGGTTTCTATGTTTTAGGGTTTTGCATGTAGTTTTCTGGTTTTGTCCTTTGATTTGGTTGAAGCATGTTGATTTATTGTTTAATGACACTATTTGGACAACAATCTTAAGAACTTATTACACTAGTGTTGTTAAATAGTAATTCGCATGCTAGGTTAGAAATTTTCTGGAAAAATACCAATTGTGCATGAAAAACCCGTAGGGCGTTCGAACGCGAAGGCTTAAATCTGAAATTTCGTAAGAACATTCGAACGCGTCTTCAAACGCAACTCGAACGCAATCCTTCTGCCTAAGAACGTTCGAACGCGTACTGAACGCAACTCGAACGCAAACTCTCTGGAATCATTCCGTTCGAACGCGTTTTCGAACGCTATATGAACGTGAACTCTCTGGAATCATTCTGTTCGAACGCGTTATCAAACGCTACTCGAACGTGAACTCTCTGGAAACACTTCATTCGAACGCGTTGTCAAACGCAACACGAACGCACACACACTGGACAGTCTCGTTCGAACGTAGATACGAACGCGACACTAATGAAATCGTCCTATAATTATTATAAACTGCAAACTTAGATTAATATTAACTTAGTAAATCATATACTGTAACACATTAATCTTGGTAGTATAGATTTAAGTTATTATTAGGTTATTCAATTATCACAAGCATACACATAGTGATAAAGTTGAAATTGATTGTGTGCTGCATACTTGGGTGAGAATTTAAAGTGTAATCATACACAAGAAATTCCATCCAATCTTGATTGACACTATTTGGACAACAATAGTTTCACGCCCGATTAGGAGATTTAGGTTTGGCACTTGCTTTAGAGAATGAAAAGACCTCATATGAGCTAGAGGGAGTACCAGGTACCATGGGCTACAATGCACCAGAATGCTTCCATACGGGCAAAGCCACCCGTGAATCAGATGTGTATGGTTTCGGAGCTGTGTTATTGGAGGTTGTATGCGGTCAGCGTCCATGGACCAAGATTGCAGGTTTTCAATTCTTTAGGTTAAGCTTGCTAAAAAATCATTTGGGTCTCTACTCATGTATATCTAGACCTATCTAAAACCCAAATAGATAAATCCTGGACAAAACCTAAAAGAGTCAAGTTAGACCAGCTTCTATCCCACCAGAAATACAACAATTTGGATCCAGTTTGTGTTGATCTATTTTGTCTTCTTCTATCATACTTGTATATATAACAATTGACTATTAAGATTTAATTAGGTATAAATTCCTATATAATAAATATTAATAATAATTAATAAAAAAATTCAACTCAACATCGATGTTCAAGTAAAAAATACAAACCCCAAACTGAAAGCCTGAAACCTAAGGAGGAAACCGATTGGAGGATTCCATGCACGCGCAGCATGCATGCATGCAGTATATAGACGCGTATGTTTTAATTTTTACGCAAGTAAGGCAACGAGCTGAATCAAAATCCTAAAATAATAAGGATTAATCACCGCCTGTTTATATCTATATAAGCATATATATATCATTATATTAGTTACCGTTTTTCTTTATTCTGCAAGCAATCTTCAGACCCTAGCTAGCAATCAATACCCAATGGAGATCTTTTCTGTTTTCAAGAAAGCATTTGGTGGAAGCCATTTCAAGAAGTCTTATTACAAGCCGCTCTTGGTGGGTACTGAGGATGATGCTGATGAATCCGTTCACATTCGCAGAGGTTATGTGACTTTTTACGTAGGCCAAGAAGAGAAAATATACCAAGTTCCTGTTCAATTTGTATCGTTTCCTCCATTAAGTGCAGTCATGAAGGAGTCCTATGATGATGTTTATGATGTTAAGATCGATGGTCCCATAAAGCTTGCATGCACTCCCAAGCAATTTGAAGAGATAATCAAGCTTGCCAAGAATCGGTAAATTTGAATCTCTTTTCAAGTTGTTTGATTTTTCTTTTATTTTCTTGCTAAGATTTTTTCCAGTACTGTATTGAAACAGAAGAGACAAGTTATTTTGTATAACCAATCAATTTGATTTCTTTATATTATTTTAATCAAGAATCAACATGTTAACGGCATAATATTCAAGAATATTATATTGCATCCAATGGCTTGTTTTAAAGAACACTAAACAAAAAAAATATATTTAATTAAGTGTAATCTCCTCCAAAGAGTCGGGATTTTTCACTACATCAACAGGGTTCAAGATTGAAAGCTTTACATAGATCTGTAACTCGACAATCCAGCAAACTCGATGACGCTGTTACGTAGGTTTTGAATGGAAGATTGGCTACGTAAAAGAGAAGGCCTAATACATAAATATCCAGTGTACTTTATTATGGGGCTCTACAGCAAGAAACACATTTATTAGTTGAGGGTACTACGTTATACGCGTGTGATTCAAATGAAATCATAATTTTAAAATTTTAAAATTTACCGAATAAATTATTCAATAATTTATATGAATAATTCATTCATATTTCACCTAAACAATTTATTCGATATCAAATAACGGCAAAATTAATTTACAAAACATCGTAAAACTTTTACGAAAATATTTTTCCGCAAAATAGCATAAAACACGTTTACGACCGAACAGACAAACCAATACCATGGGGGGCTGCCCAGTCAGCCCCAATAGTAATTGGGCAGTTCATGAGCTGCTCGAATAGTGACTAATTCACTGTTTGGATAGCCGTTACTTGGTATGCCTGAAACTCCCCCGGTAACACCGTTTTTTACCATTTTCGTGTATTTTCACTCCGACATAATTTCCGACAATTATTCTAATGCTCAATACACATCCAATATTTAAATGACATATTTTTCATCACAAAATTTTCAGAATTTTCAGATCTGATCTGAATATAAAAATAATCATTTTTCATGTTTTAAATCCAATTTCTTTCAAAATAATATCTATACCAATATATCAAACCCACCACAAATGAAGAACTCAAGAACAATTCTAGGTATTACAAAATTGATAATAACACTTTAAAATGACAACAAGTTATCTAATAACCAAAATAAGCTTATATTACACTAATTAAGCTTACTAGCTTTATACACATACATATATTCATTTTCAAAGCATCCAATCATCTCAACATATATTCAAGAGAGGGAAAAATAAATCTACATCATATGTAAAAAGATAGGACAATAGAAATAATTTTCCAATTGAAGAAAGTAAGAAAAATACCTTAATTTTCAATTTTCTTCAACAAAAAAACTAACACTTTTATTTTCTCTCAAACCTCTCATTTTCTATGTTCTTGGAAGGTTGAACTTCTTAGAACAAATGAAACAATTTTCACTTAAATATTTTTTTTTTCATTTGGTCGAAATCTAGGAGAAAAATAATACAAATATGTTTGATCTGTTTAATCTAATTTAAAAAAAGTCCAAATCAATTTGATAACCTTTAACTTTAATAAAGTCAAGTGTAACCAATTATATCAAGCCATTTCCCTAGCAAATGATGGCATTAGATTTTTATTTTTAATTATTTAATAATTAAATAATCAATTAATATAAATATCTTTATATATGTAATTTTATTTACATTAAATAATAAAATGCATATATTAATGACATGTGTCAAAATCTTATTTGATAAATAATTAATGTATATTTAAATAATTCATGTATTAAATATAAATACACATTAATTAAGAAATGATTGAAATGCCCATATGCATGTATTTTTGGTTAATCGTTAAACGATTCTAATTAACTTATTTAATCCGATAAAGTATTATGAATAATCTGTATTATTCATAACGCGTTGCCCATGTTCTCAATGAATACACTTCATATTGTGGGACTCTAAATTCAGTTTTATCCCTCACGGAATCCAAATTTGTGTCCATAATTCACCAAATCATAAATTATGATGATCACAAATAATCTCGCTAAACTATACAAGTCGAGGTCATTACATACGTATAATCCCTCTGTCACAGACTATCTATATTATGCAGTGGATATAGATAGGAACGTTAATATAGTCGACTTATAAATTTACGATCTCTAAATAACACTCGGAACTCGCTTTCACAGTGTACCACGACCATGGATTTACTAGATCATAAACACGTGCATGATACCTATGTCATGTACACAAGACTGACAGATTCTATTTGATAATCACAAGATATCATAAGCATGAGTCCACACTCAACGAACAGATGAAGGTCTGATCTAAATAGATCGGTGACATGACTGCCATCAAAGTATGAAATATAACTTATATATCCATAGTGGTATCTCAAGTCAAATAATCACTATGCTACTCGACTCGAGAATATTCCTATAGATGTTGGTGTACCATCTATTAGGAAATCTTCGGTGATTCGTTCGGTGTTTATCAAATAAACACCTACACGTCTATATGAGTCTCCTGAGACTCATGGTTCATTAGGATAAACCATCAGACCAAGTCTCGATATACGATATGTACTGGTCTTAGCGGATTTTACTAACCGATCCGTGTTAGTAAATCTTGACCATGAATTTTATTTGAGAATATACAACTTATAGTGACACTTTCCAATGTCAATTACAAATTACGTTATAACTGCAGACTACGTTGTAAATCCTGGGATCACTAAACCAGATTTAGTTTAAATCTAATCGATATTAGATCGAATACGTATATAAAAGATAAGAGATGTGACCATAAATAAGTAATATTATGGAAAATAAAGTTTTGTTTGTATTCATGAATCAGACATAAATACGATCCAGATTGGCGCTCCGAGCACTAACCCTAACACCTACCCACTAGCAATGTGGGATATATATTACAATCATCCCCTTAAATACCTAGCAGTTTCATGAGGGTAATATGACAAGCTTTATATGTGTCCAAAATAGATAATATCTACTTGGTTGGTAGGGATGTGGCTGTCACAATTGGTATTAAAGACATCTCACCAACATGACGTGTGTCAATGGGAACGTTAGGCCTAATAAGATGGTGGATGTAATATCATAAGTTACTTAGGAGCAAACTTGGGATGATGTTGAAATTCATGGCCCTAACTCAACCCAAAGGCTAGATTGAAAGTTGATGGTTGTCCAATGTTTATATTTTGAGTTTAATTATTTATTTAAGCCAATATGAGATATTTTCCTCAACACCCCCTCACGTGCAGGTCGGTTTTTTACCTGATCCATGTCATGTGGATATGTAGTGTGAGCCCACTTGTGCATGAGTGTGTCTATGATACAATGTTGAAAATTTTATGAGCCTAACTCAACCTAAAAGCTAGCTTAAGAGTTGAAGGTTGTCAAATGCTTATATTTTGAATTTAATTAATTATTTCAGCCGATATGAGATATTTTCCTCAACAAATGGCTTATATATATTATGTCCCTTTAACAAGCAGTTACTATTTTGGTGTGTTTGGGCTCATACTAAGAAAAAATTGTGAGGGCTCAAGAGGTTTCATTCCATGTATTATGAAAAAACAATATCTAATATACATGTGTTGCTCCACAAATTATCTTGTGTGGGTGTGCCAGAGGAACGAGTCCTAAAAATTAAAATTGATGATGACTAATTTCTAAAACAAACGATTGCTAATGGATTATCTAAAGTCCGAAATGAATGAACAAATAGATTAAAGCTACTACAACTAGAATTTTAAAATGAATACTTTGATTACTGAAATTTCAATTATTAAAAGAATGCTTGAAATATTAAAACTACTGGAAATATGGAATTAGAATCATAAAAGATCTAAATTGCTAACTAAGACATTGAATTTGAGTTGTTGTTATTGTTGGATTGAGTTGTATTTCCCTTAAATTGTCAATCTTCCTCACTTTTATACTCCTGCAAGCAATTGTCCTCTCCTATTTCACGGTCACATATCCTCTGCTCACGGAGACTTCCAGCCCCACGATCCTTGTGGCTATGCCATCTTCTTCCTTATATGCCATAACAACTCCAAGAATCTTGAACTATACCGTAGTTCCCTAAACCACTAGGTTTTATTTTGTCCCATCATCAACTGCTTCGGCAACAATCACCTCAATTTTTCTATTGTGTTCGATGGTTCCAGGACTTTCTCCGGCTCTCAGCTTTTCTCAATTCTCCATGGGCAAGTTGGAGAATTGAGAAAAAAAAAAGTTGGAATTCTCAATTTGACTTGTTGGGATTTTGTGGCTTGATAGACTTAGAAGTAGCTAATGTGGAATTGTCTCTGGATTTTTTTGGTTAATACTATGGAATTGGGCATGTTTAATTATTGGAGGAATTTTTCCAAAATGTTGGCGAAATTATTGTTTTGAATTGCGGACGTTGGTCTGGTTTCATTAGGTCAATGTTAATACGTATTTGTCAGTAGGGTCAGTGGGAGCATACAAATTTCTTTCTAGTATTATATATCCCTAAGTCTTCTTTTCTCCGTGGTAACAGTGGGAGCAGTCTCTGTTATATTTGATATATAAAGTTTTATATTATATATAAAATTGAGAGATTTGTGAGATACTCTCATTAGTCGCATATTAGATAGAATCTAATAAAGGACACAGCAAGACTATCTGTATGACAATTAGTATAACTGTTTGACAGTTAACATGTCTTTTATGTATATAGTATTCATCTTTCGTAAAGGATGATTCCTTTGTCGAAAGAGAGATTGATTAGAATATTTAGTCAATCTTATGCATCATTGGATGATAGCGTAATGAATGCTATATTATATGCGATTAAAGATATCAATTTAATCGTAATTTTTACGAGTTATTTTGATATGTTATAGACCATATGATGAGTCTTGGAACAAGTTCTTTGTTATCTATGAGATACTAAGAACAAGTTTCTCATTCATGTAGAATTTAGTCAGCAACCATAAGGTTAGATTAGTTTTGATTCTAATTATGACATTAGATGGTCTATGTCATATAAAGTCAGAAAAGATGCAGTGGGAGTGTCACCGTTGGTTCTACTGAATTAGTGGAATCAGTTGCAACTTATGAAGTATTGACTTATGAAGTTGCAAAGTGACCTCAATGATTAGAAGTGTTGATATTAGTTTTGTGCTTGCGGTTGTCTGCAAAGTAATTGGATTTGATCTCTAAATACATAGACAACTCAGTAGCTATAGCACAATACTGATATAGCATCTGAGTCATATTGATGTGGAATTTGGATTCTACAAAATATGAATGATGCTGGCTTAGGAAAACGGTTGAGTTTGTTGGACAGACTCGATTTGTTAAAAGCAGGCTTACTTGTTGATGCCTACCTCTTGAGTGCTGGTGAGCTCTTGAGGACCATGAGTATATGATATACATTGAAGATGTGTATAGGATACCATGGATTGGCACTAGAGCAAGTGGGAGAAATTGTTGGGGTTGGTGCTCCGAGTGCCAATCCAGATCGTATTTATGTCTGATTCATAAATACGGACAGTTCAATTTTCCATAATATTACCAATTTTACTGGTAGCACCCTTGTCTTTTATACACTTATTCGATCTAATCTCGATTAGATTGAAACTGAATCTGATTTAGTGATACGTGTATATTAGACAAAGACCCTAGGATTTACAATATAGTGCGCAGTTACAACGTAGTTTGTAATTGACATTGGGAAGCGCACTATTAGTTGTATATCCTTAAATAAAGTTCCTGGTCAAGATTTACTAACACGGGTCGGTTAGTAAAATCCGCTGAGACCAGTACATGTCGTATATCGTGACTTGGTCCGATGGTTTATCCCAGTGAACCATGAGTCTCGGGAGACTCGTATAGACATGTAGGTGTCTATTTGATAAGACACTGAACGACTCACTGAAGGTTTCCTAATAGATGGTAAACCAACGTCAATAGGAACCTTCTCGAGTTGAGCGAGCATAGTGGTCCTTCGACTTGAGATACCACAGTGGGATATATGAGTTATCCTCCACACTTTGATGGCAGTCACGTCAATGATCTAATCATGATCAGACCTCCGCCTGTTCGTTGGGTGTGGACTGATGCTCATGATATCCAGTGCGTATCAAGATAGGATCCGTCAATCCTGTGTACAGGGTATAGGCATCCTCACGTGTTTACGATCTAGTAAATCCATGGCCGTGGTATAACATTGGAAACCAGTTCCGAGTGTTATTTCGTGATTGTAAATTAAAAGTCGACTGTATTATACCGAACGGATTTGACGTTCTGATCTATATCCCAGGTATAATACGGATGTCCTGTGATGGAGGGATTATACGTATGCTATGACCTCAGCTTGCATAGTTTAGCGAGATTATCTGTGGTCGTCATAATCCATGAGTGGGTGAATTATGGACACGAAATCGGATTTCGTGACGGATAAACCTAAACTTAGAGAGTCCCACAATATGAAGTGTACCCGTTGAGCACTTGGGCAACTCGATATGAATAATACAGATTATTCATCATACTTCACCGGATTAAATGAGTTAATTCGGATCGTTTAATCGGTTAAACGATAACACATGCTTTAGGGAATTTTGTCCGCTAATAATTATTGTGTATTTGTATTTGATACATAATACAATTAGATACACATTAATTATTTGTCAAATGATATTTTGACATATGCCATTAATATATGTATTAATTATTTATTGTAAATAAAATACATATATTTGTGTAAATTAATTGTTTAATTATTTAATAGTTGAATATTTAAATAATTAATTTTTTCAAAGCTTATCCATTAGTCATTATTATATATGATATATGGTGACAAATAATTGGCTCAAATGGCATGTAATGTTTAACTTTATATTTGTTGAAATTTGATTTGATGATAATAAAGTGAACATTTTTTTTTAATTGGATTAAAAAAAAAAAATTAAAAGGACAAAATTAGCCCTCTTTGGTCGGTCAACATCATTTTAAAAAGAGAAATTTTTTTTTCTCTCTTTTGTTCATTCAAGTTACTGCCGAGAGCTCCATAACAAAATGGGTTTTGATTTTGAATTATGATTCAAGCCATTAAAGTGAAGGAAATCATCAAGGAAAGCATAGGAAAGATGGAGATTAGTAAGTAATCTTTAACTTCCTTTGAGTTAGAAAATTAGTTTCTTATTTCTTGATGTTTTAGAATTGTTCTAGGGTTCTTTTTCATTTTAGAAAAATTGGGGCTTTTGGTAGTAGATCAAATATTGGAAGAATATGCATGTGTGAAGTAATAAATTAGATGAAATTGATGAATTTTGTATCCAATTTTGTTCAAATTGTCTTTGACAATAAGTTGCCATTCTAGAGTGTAAAATCCACTCATTTTATGCCTAGAATTGTTCTAGAGTGATTCATATGTGTGGTGACTTGATTTGGTGTGTTGATTAATTATGGAAATTTGGATTAAAAGCATGAAAAATGGCAAATTCAGTTTCTGCTACAGGTCTGAGTTTGATTCTGATTTATGTGATGAAATTGATGTGTTTAAAATGTAATGGATGTAATTTGGGAGTCGGCATAATTTCCGGAAAGTGTTTCGGAGTTGAAATAAGCGAAAACGGCCAAAAACGGTGTTACCGGGTGGATTTTGAGCCAACCGGGTGACGGCTGTGAAAACAGTGATTCTGTCACTGTTCTGGCAGTCCGTGAACTGCCCCGACACTATTGGAGCTGACCTGGGCAGTTTCCATAAGTGTCGGGTAGTCGGTTCGGTCAAAAACGCGTTTTAGGCAATTTTGCGGAAAAACAGTTTTCGTAAAAGTTTCGCGAGTTTTCAACAATATTTATGTTAATATATGATATTAAATAAATTGGTTTAGGTAATATATGAATAAATTATTCATATTAGATATTGAATAATTTATTCGGTATTTTGAAAAAGTTTTAAAATACGATATCGCCCGGACCCGCGCTTCCGCTGCGCCCCGACGCCCAAAACCCCAACAAAAATGGTATCAGAGCAGGTCTGATGCTTCATCCATTACATTATTCTTGCTTGATATTTGATATATAATCCAATTTTATTGTTCGCACATGCATGTAATCTAAATATGTTTCTTTACTTTTCAGTTTTACGCTAACGGAAAATGTAATGAAATTTAATAGTTAAATTAAGTTATATTTTCTATAGGTGGAATTGAATGTTTAGAAAATGATTTAGATTAAAATTCTGCTTTTGATGTAGATTAAAACTTCCATAGGAAAATCTCCGCTTTTAAATATGGCTGTAAAGTAATGTGTATTGGATACATATTTCTTGGTCCGCCTTGTCAGTACGGATGCAAATGATTTCCTGATGCTATAGCTGTATCGTGCCAAAGCTGTGCAATTATGGTTGATGGTAGTTCATTTGCGCCGGTAGAACTTATATGATAAGAGACAAATTCAAGTGAAAATGGAAATCCTGAACGTGCCAAAGCTGTCAGGACTACACCGGTAGCTTGAGTTTGTCATTGACAAGTGAAGCCTTGATACGCCTCCCTGTGAACGTGCCAAAGCTGTCACAGCGAGAAACGGTCAGGACCGAAACCAGGAGTCACTGGAGAGTGATTGACAAAGAGTTGTCTACCTAATGAATATACGTAGGCGAGATCGTGCCAAAGCTGTGAGTCGAAATATATTCATTGGATCCTACTCTCACTATGGAATTCGATTTAATTATTGAATTCCCGTTGTCCGTTGGGGATTACGGTATTACGTAAATTAGTGGGAGACACTGCTGAGTTTAAAATCCATAACTCAGGCAGTGCGTAATTTTATGGAATTTACTGCTTTCGTTTTCTTTTATTTTATATTGTTTATAGATTTATACTTCTAATCCACTGCATTTATATTTCTTGAATATATTTTCTGACTTTACTTATGGTTGCGTAGTTCTAGAATAGGTTCTAGAAAGACAGTAGACTTAGATATTGTTAGATTAGTTGAAACCATCGGGAACAGTTGTTCCGATTTTCTTGAAAATCAATATGGTTTGTGACTTAGTTTCTAAGTCACGATAGGTAATCTAAATAGATATATAGTTTATGATATAATATTCTAGTTAGAACTGTTTCTTATGCAGTAAGAATTGACATGAATCAGTTCATGTCTCGAGATTCTTGACTGGCATTAAGAAAAACCCTTAAGTATTTATTTATTTTATAATGACGTTTCTTGGCTTTAGCGACTTTTAGGAGTCATGTGTTTGACACGGTTTGCTAATCAATTATTTGCAATCGTTGTAAATAATTGAATGCAAATTATAAAGCTTAGGAAATGAGATACGTATAGTTGTGTATAGAGAATATCGATTCTCGAAATACGACAAATGTAGGTATTGGATACCGGATCTCCCGTCTAGTTATTTAAAAATATTTAATAACTGTTTTTTATTTTGATATCGGAACTTGTGACTATTGGATAGTTACTTGTTCTGTATAAACAGTTGTTACATATTTTAATATAACTAGTAGTGTCATTGATGAAAGATGAACATTAAGAAAAATATTCGGTAAAATAAATAACTTAGAACTGTGCGTTATGAGATTTTATCATAAAAGCATTAGATGCTCGTTCTTTATGGTAAATGATGGTCTGATATGAGATCACACCACATATCCTTTTCCATTTAATGAATATTGTATTCAGGTTGTGATTAAATCTCATTTAACCGATGATTGTCATTGGACCACCGATTTATTAGACTAATACATTGGATGTATGTAGTTTAATAAATTAGAAATTACCTTAAGATAGTTTTCTATGATCCGTAACTTAGTTAATGAATTGTCATTAATTAGTTACATGTTTCTAATAGTGAACATGTTGAACGTCTTGAATTGTTCAAGAACTTTCGATATGTTTTCTAATGAAACTCGGATAGAATATTTTGAATGGTTCAAGGATATTCTATTTGTAGTGTTGAAAACTTTGTCTTTTAAAATTCATTGCGCTTTTTTGAATTGTTCAAAGATATTTGATCTGATCAAACGCATGAATTTAAGGCAATTAGTTCTAAGGTTATTTAATGAATTTGATTCTTACTCAATATTAAACTTCTGCGATTCCATTGTGATGGAATTGGCCAGTGGGAGTTATCGAATCTTATATGATTTGATTCGTTGATATTGAGTGTTACCGAATTAATTTTCAATACTCTTGGAGTTATGCTCCAGTAACACTATTTCATCTTTTTAATTATTTTTCCATTTGTTTCTACAATCACATATATGATATGTATAGTAGAAAATTCGAATCTTGAAAAGTTTGAGATTTGAAACTTTCTTTTGTATAATTGTTGTATAATTGAAAATGCTTATACCTCGGAGGTACGAGTGATAGGTTTATCATTTATTCTATTCAATGGAATATTGTATTCTATTTGATAGAATATCTTTTCTACGATCCCGAGTAATGAAATTATTTTGTTACTTGGTGGTTGACATTGGATGTTGACGATTGTAGAAAGGACTTGACTTAGTGAAGTCAAATAAGAGAGTGATAAATTGTGACGGAACTACATAATTAATAAGATGAAAAGATCCTTAGACATCTTCCGTATAAGTTTAAAAGGATGTCAGATTCATTTACAAAGTATTTGATACTTAATGATTCTGATGCTTTTTTATCGAAGAAAATTATCCTATAACTCATAATGGGAGCGATATTTGATATCGATTCCGAAACTTGGAATTGAACCAAAGATCTAAGACTGTACATAGCTTACTACGATCAAGTTTAGAACTTGATTGGGCTTTCGTCATGAATTGTTAATGAGATGTGCAAATTGTTTACGCAGCGAAGGCGAAATGAGCTTGTAAAGGTTTGACCTTTATAGTATGACAGTGAATAGGTTATATTCAGTAGTCTATTGTAGATTCTGAGAAAGCTTGTCTCTTGTCACACTAATTGAACAATTAAGGATCTGTTGGTTAATGTTGATATTAAACAGTGTATTTTGGCTAAAGAATACAAAGTAGCGTTCTTGAGTGATTTCTTCGAATGAGAGATCCGTTGTGATTTCTTTGTTTAAAGAAGTTCATTCTGGAATGGCCCTAGAGTTTGTATTCTGCTAAGATCACCGTTTGATATACTAGTTTGTGAGCCTATTGTAGACTCATATAAGTTTTTCGGAAATCTGTGTTCTTTGATTTTGATATTAGTCAGATTGTCTGGTTTTATCGAAGTATAGAGAATACGTATTTGTCAGTAGGGTCAGTGGGAGCATACAAATTTCTTTCTAGTATTATATATCCCTAAGTCTTCTTTTCTCCGTGGTAACAGTGGGAGCAGTCTCTGTTATATTTGATATATAAAGTTTTATATTATATATAAAATTGAGAGATTTGTGAGATACTCTCATTAGTCGCATATTAGATAGAATCTAATAAAGGACACATCAAGACTATCTGTATGACAATTAGTATAACTGTTTGACAGTTAACATGTCTTTTATGTATATAGTATTCATCTTTCGTAAAGGATGATTCCTTTGTCGAAAGAGAGATTGATTAGAATATTTAGTCAATCTTATGCATCATTGGATGATAGCGTAATGAATGCTATATTATATGCGATTAAAGATATCAATTTAATCGTAATTTTTACGAGTTATTTTGATATGTTATAGACCATATGATGAGTCTTGGAACAAGTTCTTTGTTATCTATGAGATACTAAGAACAAGTTTCTCATTCATGTAGAATTTAGTCAGCAACCATAAGGTTAGATTAGTTTTGATTCTAATTATGACATTAGATGGTCTATGTCATATAAAGTCAGGAAAGATGCAGTGGGAGTGTCACCGTTGGTTCTACTGAATTAGTGGAATCAGTTGCAACTTATGAAGTATTGACTTATGAAGTTGCAAAATGACCTCAATGATTAGAAGTGTTGATATTAGTTTTGTGCTTGCGGTTGTCTGCAAAGTAATTGGATTTGATCTCTAAATACATAGACAACTCAGTAGCTATAGCACAATACTGATATAGCATCTGAGTCATATTGATGTGGAATTTGGATTCTACAAAATACATAGACAACTCAGTAGCTATAGCACAATGCTCGAGTTGAGCGAGCATAGTGGTCCTTCGACTTGAGATACCACAGTGGGATATATGAGTTATCCTCCACACTTTGATGGCAGTCACGTCAATGATCTAATCATGATCAGACCTCCGCCTGTTCGTTGGGTGTGGACTGATGCTCATGATATCCAGTGCGTATCAAGATAGGATCCGTCAATCCTGTGTACAAGGTATAGGCATCCTCACGTGTTTACGATCTAGTAAATCCATGGCCGTGGTATAACATTGGAAACCAGTTCCGAGTGTTATTTCGTGATTGTAAATTAAAAGTCGACTGTATTATACCGAACGGATTTGACGTTCTGATCTATATCCCAGGTATAATACGGATGTCCTGTGATGGAGGGATTATACGTATGCTATGACCTCAGCTTGCATAGTTTAGCGAGATTATCTGTGGTCGTCATAATCCATGAGTGGGTGAATTATGGACACGAAATCGGATTTCGTGACGGATAAACCTAAACTTAGAGAGTCCCACAATATGAAGTGTACCCGTTGAGCACTTGGGCAACTCGATATGAATAATACAGATTATTCATCATACTTCACCGGATTAAATGAGTTAATTCGGATCGTTTAATCGGTTAAACGATAACACATGCTTTAGGGAATTTTGTCCGCTAATAATTATTGTGTATTTGTATTTGATACATAATACAATTAGATACACATTAATTATTTGTCAAATGATATTTTGACATATGCCATTAATATATGTATTAATTATTTATTGTAAATAAAATACATATATTTGTGTAAATTAATTGTTTAATTATTTAATAGTTGAATATTTAAATAATTAATTTTTTCAAAGCTTATCCATTAGTCATTATTATATATGATATATGGTGACAAATAATTGGCTCAAATGACATGTAATGTTTAACTTTATATTTGTTGAAATTTGATTTGATGATAATAAAGTGAACATTTTTTTTTTAATTGGATTAAAAAAAAAAAATTAAAAGGACAAAATTAGCCCTCTTTGGTCGGTCAACATCATTTTAAAAAGAGAAATTTTTTTTTCTCTCTCTTGTTCATTCAAGTTACTGCCGAGAGCTCCATAACAAAATGGGTTTTGATTTTGAATTATGATTCAAGCCATTAAAGTGAAGGAAATCATCAAGGAAAGCATAGGAAAGATGGAGATTAGTAAGTAATCTTTAACTTCCTTTGAGTTAGAAAATTAGTTTCTTATTTCTTGATGTTTTAGAATTGTTCTAGGGTTCTTTCATTTTAGAAAAATTGGGGCTTTTGGTAGTAGATCAAATATTGGAAGAATATGCATGTGTGAAGTAATAAATTAGATGAAATTGATGAATTTTGTATCCAATTTTGTTCAAATTGTCTTTGACAATAAGTTGCCATTCTAGAGTGTAAAATCCACTCATTTTATGCCTAGAATTGTTCTAGAGTGAATCATATGTGTGGTGACTTGATTTGGTGTGTTGATTAATTATGGAAATTTGGATTAAAAGCATGAAAAATGGCAAATTCAGTTTCTGCTACAAGTCTGAGTTTGATTCTGATTTATGTGATGAAATTGATGTGTTTAAAATGTAATGGATGTAATTTGGGAGTCGGCATAATTTCCGGAAAGTGTTTCGGAGTTGAAATAAGCGAAAACGGCCAAAAACGGTGTTACCAGGTGGATTTTGAGCCAACCGGGTGACGGCTGTGAAAACAGTGATTCTGTCACTGTTCTGGCAGCCCGTGAACTGCCCCGACACTATTGGAGCTGACCTGGGCAGTTTCCATAAGTGTCGGGTAGTCGGTTCGGTCAAAAACGCGTTTTAGGCAATTTTGCGGAAAAACAGTTTTCGTAAAAGTTTCGCGAGTTTTCAACAATATTTATGTTAATATATGATATTAAATAAATTGGTTTAGGTAATATATGAATAAATTATTCATATTAGATATTGAATAATTTATTCGGTATTTTGAAAAAGTTTTAAAATACGATATCGCCCGGACCCGCGCTTCCGCTGCGCCCCGACGCCCAAAACCCCAACGGTTATTTCATGCCAATATCTATTTTGCCCTTTTGGAGGATATGCTTGTTGGGGCAATACAACATAAGCGCGTCAGAGGATGAAATCGATTTTTAATTTAGATAAATTAACCGATATTATATACATTTAATTTATCCGTATTTCGACTTAATCACTCATACGAATGGATACTAATAATACTAACCCTAACAATTCTTCCAAAGAGTAAGCCACTGCGGTAGGAGCCATTCCTTGGCTCGCATCACTGTAGATACATCATTTTCTAGAGCTAATGGCTCCCTTTAGATTGTTCAACTATGGCTTTTCGCCTATTTTATGGAGTTTAGAGCTGACGGGTTTATTGAGTCACCTTTGGAAGTAAGTCGTGGCTACCTTTTAATAGACTGCACATGTACTTGGACGTGGAAGTAAGTACTCTCTTTTCTGCTGGTCGATTTTGATAGGCCATTCACTCTATATTTTTCAGTCTTCATCTACTAGTCCTTGGTGTTGAATCTAGATCTCTCTCATTCTGAAAAAGATTATCTTTTTAAAGAATTTCAAGCGTAATGATCCAGGATTCTATCTTTTGGCTATCTTTCTGTAGGTGTTTCCTTTAAGTGGCACACCACGGTCTCCATGATGTTATATTTCTCTGCTTCTGGTCGCGTCAATTTTGATTTCTGTAAACTTTCTTACATTCTCCTACTTTCATGCATCCATCTTTTGGGTAATGACAAATTCTTCACAAGGATGATATTGTTAAAGAGCTTGATGCCCTCCAAGCTATTATGTCTAGGAATGCTCCATTGGTGAGGCTTCTTGTGAGTGAGAAAGAGGCTATCAGTGGGTTCATGCCCTGGTAAGACTAGGTGTCCCTTAAGATTGCTCCAATTCCTTTATTCTTGCATGATATTTCCTGTAATATTGCTTTTCTTTTCATTTTGTATTGATTTCCTCTTATTGAAATCATATTTTGGAGTATACACCCTCACCAGCGTCGATCCCAGATAAGAAAATGAAGATTCTTTTAAAAGGACCCATTCTTGCTAAGAAGGTCAGATAAGTCCTCTCACCCAATTCTCAAGATCTTTGGAGGTCTTCGAGGGTACAATCCCAACGTACTCCTTCTTCGAAGTTCATTTGCCGTGAGTACTGACTCTTCGAACTATACTTTAGCACCTGTTTCCCTTGTTTACTATTCTTTTCTTCTTTTGCAATTATCCAGCCATCATTTGAAGTCAATCTGATGTTATTGTACTCCATTTAAATTCATAATCTCATTATGCTCAATAAAATATAACATTCTTTTTATGTTTTCTGTTAATATCAATTTAATTATGTCTTCGTTGACCTCACTTGACATATGATAACACCATTTGCTTTCATTTTCTTACCGGAGCACTTGGAGATTTTAATTGTTGATTTAGGACATATGACTTTCGTAATTTAAAAAGGCCATAACTTGGGCTTCATGTATCCGTTTTCGGCCCATAATATTCAAATTTGAAATTATCGAGAAGATACATGTGGTTTAATCAATTATACCAATTTGACCAAACAGATCATCCCAAAATTCCTCTCCAAAGTGATTCGAATCACATTTATTAATTTCTTTTTTTTTATTTTTCATGATTCTTTTAGGATTTTTACTTGTTTTTTTTCTAGATTTTCGATTTCATTATTATTTTATTTCCTTATTTTATTATGATTAGCATATTTTAATTATTTCATAATAATTCGAATTACATCTTTAATAACCTCATCTTATCTAGGGTTTTAATATGAAAGAGTATAAAAACCCTAGATTTTTTAAATTGTCATTCAATAAAATTATCATTTAGACCTTTTGTTCTTTTAAAAGTTTTTCGTTTTGTCAATTATACATGTCCCAAACCATATAAATCATGTTTCTCTCATTTTTTCCTAAATCGATGTTATACTCACTTTCCTACGTGAAAGTGAAATTGAATTTGCATGTATAGATCTTCTCCATTAGTTGTTTGGTGGTGTGCTAACTATGATACAACCATTTCATTAATTTGTTGCAAGCTAATGCTTCCATTTTATACACATTCAATCTATCGGTCAGTACTGTCTCGGTGTGTTTCCACCAGGTTTCAGCTTCACCTCTCATCATAAAAGCAGCAAATCTAACCTTCTCTTGATCGGTCAAGTCCAACACGCTAAATATATGCTCAATATCATCCTTCCATTTTTCTGCAACTAAGGGATCAGCCGTGTCATGAAACTGTGGAGGCCTCAAATTAAGAAATTGATCCAACTTGCTCGTGTTACCATTGCTGCTCGAAGGTACATTAGTTGCTGGTCCTCTGGTAACCATCTGTGCAACTACATCAATAAACCTTCCCAATACATCTTCTAGGTGTGTAGCTGTCGGGGGAACTGAATGAGCGACATTGGTCACATTAGGTGCAACTATAGGAACATCGTCAGGTGCAGCTACATGAATAGTGGTGGGGGCAACTGTAGAAACTACTGGAGGTACAGGTCTAGAACCTTCACCAATCTCAAAAACCGGTGGAATACCAGATGAAGCTACATCTGGTACATGATCTACAGGCAGAGTCTGAGGTCTCTCAATACCAATACTCGACATCCTCACAAATCGTCGAGCTCTCCCTCTCCCGCGTTGAGTACCAGTACCACGGCCACGTCCAAACATTTTCCTATAAATAAAAAGCTATGCCATTAATACCCTCTCTAATGCAATGTGTCTACAGAACCTATAACCCTAGGCTCTGATACCAAATCTGTCACGACCCCCTCCCTAGAGTGGGCCCAACCCTCGAAAGAGGTTCGCGGACTTCATTAGTTCGAGCATTCTATATGACAAACCAATCATTCAAATACACACAATTATTACATCATAAATTTGAAATCCATGAATTGTGCACCATTTTAAAATTTACATTACAAGTCTTAAAAATATGCAAATGAAGAATCAAATATCTGGACCAACCCGAAAGTACAACTGTGGCACGTGGAACAAATCTGGTACTACTAATGCTGTGCTGGCGGACTACCTGGAATGTTTGGGAAAATGGGAGTGAGCTTAAAGAGCTCAGTGATTGAAGCACTCATACTCTCAACATGACATCACCAATAAAATAGTGATATATATATATATATATAATACATGAAAGTAACATTTACTATAATATCATCTCAAGCAATTGTCTCTCATCAACACAAACATCCATCAAACATGGTTGCTAATCCGAGTCTAGTATAATAGAGGATTGAAACCAATGAGAGAGTACATCATCACAACTCTCAAGGTTTCCAACCATATCATCCCGTAAAATATGAAGAGATATTATCCCGCAAAAAAATATATCAATCATCCCGCAATATATGGAGATATTAACCCGTAAAAATATCTCATATCCGACCACTATTATACGAAACCCGGCAGCATAACATACAACACTCATCATCCAATACAATCATATCCCGCATCCAATCCATCAATCTCATCTCATTAATCATGAATTCATATTTATCATGCTTTCAATATTTCAATATAATATCTCACAAATATGCAAATGTATAATTGAGAGAGATAGAGTAATTGAGAGAGAAAGAGAGACCACTCAAAGAGAATAAGAATGCTGAGAGAGAAACAAAGACTCTCAATAATTATATGGAGGAGAAGAAAAAGGCAAAGCAAGTTCTCTGTCACGTTTGCAACAAAAAATGATCCACTTCCTTATTTCATTTTTTTTTATAAAAGAAAGTTGTGGTGTTAGTTGATTGAATTAGATGGGAGTTGTTGAGTTTGTGGGGGAAAAGAGAGACATAAGAAAGTGGGTGTATTGGGGATAAGGAAAAATAATGATAATGATAATAATAATTTAAATGGGGTATGATATTACATATTTGGCCGACCACTTAGCAACCGACAGAAGCGCATGGAACTTCGATTCTCCTTTACACGTGTTATCTCCCGGAAGCACCATCCAGGCTGTCACAATTATTGTTGCGTGTGGCAGAAGAAGAGGCAGAGTTGATGTGACAGAACCGTCAGGCTGCAGGCTTACTTTCGGCAAAGGCAGGCCTAGGGTAGAGAACCTATTAAATCGGTTAGATAGTACATGGGTTTCATTGCTAGTGGGGGTAACCGCATCATCTCTTAGTATATAAGGGGGGTAGTCTCGTGTTTAGGGCGGGTTTTTCTTCTTGATTTTTGGAGAAGAATAGTTTGTAAGCATTAGAGTCACATAAACCGCTCGGTTTCCACGCTGACCGACCACAAGCTGGTCGGCCGAGCACATCTCAGTAATAAAACTACCTCCATCGTTTTGTGCCCGTGGACGTAGGTTTGACTCAATTCGCCGAACCACGTTAAAACTCCTTTGTCAATCTGCGTGTTTTTCCGCCTTCCACTAAGTTTGCTTTTGGTTTCTCATAACCAAACAAATTCACTATTGAATGAAGGTTATCCCGGGAACGGTATTCCCTTATCGCCCTTGAGACGAAAATCAGCTGTCAACACTAGTATATGCCATTCTCTATGAGTAAGAATGAAATGATGCTTCTGGTATATGATTACATGCCAAATGGAAGCTTGGATAATCACTTGTTTAGGGAATTAGAAGATATGACAACAACACTAGGATGAGGGCTGAGGTACCAGATCGTATTAGGGGTAGCATCAGCGTTGCACTATCTCCACAACGAATACGATCAAAAAGTTATGCATCGGAACCTCAAAGACAACAACATCTTGATGGACTCAGAGTTGTTGTCCAAATAGTTTCATTAAACAACAAATAAACATGCTTCAACCAAATCAAAGGACAAAACCAGAAAACTACATGCAAAACCCTAAAACATAGAAACCAGAAAAACCTGATGAATCCAAGTCGAGATAATACTCTGTCCTTAAGAACTTATTAGCCTCCGTCTCTGGTGCTTCACGGAATCGAGTTGGCTAATATTCTCCCAGGATAACTTGGTTTCTTCTTGTTCAAGGAGCACTTCTTAACAAGTATTTGAACTTGGAATATGGTGGAACTCTCTCTCAAAACAAATGGAAAACTAGACTCTTAAATTCAGATTGTCTTATGTATGTCTTAATTGGACATAGAGCCTCCTTTATAAAGGCATGGAAGGGTTCCAATGGGGCACCCCTTGGGGTGGGGTGCAACCCTCCAAAGGGTTGTACCCCCCTCATGCACCCATTGCATCCAAAAGACATATATATATCCTTAATGAATATTTAAAGAATTTCCAACAATCCCCCACAATTCTTCAAATATTCATGTAGACACTTGAGAGAGTTACCATGAACTAAAGCTGCATCGAAATAGGTAGCTTTCGCCTTGAACATTTCCTAGTGAATGACAATCAGATTTACTTGGCAAACCAGTGACCCATAGTCTTGAACTGTTCTGCCGTTGGTGTAAACCAAAACAACTGCCAACACACAGCTTTACTTCGACCATTTTCCCGTTCTACGGTTGTGTTCATTTCGGCCCTGAACAACGGTCTCGGATTCATCAAGTACTTTAGGGTAACCCGCCTTTAAAAGTTCCCATGGAAGCTGCCTCATTTTTTACTTGAAATAGGTGATCTACTATGAAGGGGTAATATATCTTTACCCCCATTAGGACTCATCTCCTAATATAGTGATCATTAAAAGCCTTAGCTTATCCTAACCAATGACAGACAGCACTCATCGTCATTATCGGAATGGGAAAGAGTACAAAACTCTTCAATACTTATTTTGAATTGCACAAAGTTTCAGTTGTCCCTTTTGAACCTAGATCTTGGGATCTCCAGTCAGCTAGGTTGGGTTTCCACAATGACAATTCTTAATTTATAGGCTTCAAGCCCATTCCCCTCGATGACTTCTCAACTTGCTCTCGAGGTAAACCTTTAGTTAGTGGATCCGCTAGGTTTTCCTTCGACTTGACATAATTGATCATTATTATGCCACTTGAGAGCATTTGACGTATGGTATTATGTCTCCGACGTATGTGTCGAGACTTACCATTATACATTATATTTTGGGCTCTCCCAATAGCCGATTGGCTATCACAATGTATGCTAATCGCTGGCACCGGTTTGGGCCAACTAGGAATATCCTCCAGGAAGTTTCTAAGCCATTCTGCTTCTTCCGCTGTTTTTTCTAACGCTATGAACTCTGATTCCATAGTAGACCAGGCAATACATGTTTGCCTCGAGGATTTCCATGACACGGATGGATTACCAAGTGTGAAAATAAATCCACTCGTAGATTTGGAATCCACCGTATCAGATATCCAGTTAGCATCGCTGTATCCCTCTAGTACAGCAGGATATCTCCCGTAATGTAGTCCATATTTTGAAGTTTCTCTCAGATACCTCAAAACTCTTACAATGGCTTTCCAGTGGTTATGTCATGAATTGCTCGTATATCTACTAAGCCGGTTCACAGCTTGAGCGATATTTGGTCGTGTGCAATTCGTGAGATACATCAGACTTCCGTTGATTCTCGAATACTGTAATTGTGATACGCTTGAACCAGTATTCTTTGATAGATGAAGAGTTATGTCTACAGGGGTTCTAGCCATACTTAGATTCCCTTTGATATATTTATCAAGTATCTTCTCAATATAATGAGTCTGAGATAATATATATCCGTCTGATGTCCTAGAAATCTTAATTCCTAGGATTACATCAGCTATTCCCATATATTTCATATCAAATCTGTTGGATAACATGTTTTTGGTAGACTGAATCATTTCATGATTACTACCAATTATCAACATATCGTCTACATAGAGACACACAATGACATATCATCTTTGAGTTGATTTGGTGTACACACACTTATCACACTCATTGGTTTTGAACCCACTTGACAATATTTCTTTGTCAAATTTCTCATGCCATTATTTAGGTGCTTGTTTTAATTCGTACAAGGATTTTACAAGTTTGCACACCTTCTGTTCTTGTCCAGGAACACTGAACCCTTCTGGTTGCTCCATGTAAATCTCTTCATCCAATTCACCATTCAAGAATGTCGTCTTTACATCCATTTGATGTATTTCAAGACCAAATATAGCTGCTATGGCTATAAGCATTCTTATCGATGTGATACGAGTCACTGGTGAATATGTGTCAAAGTAATCAAGGCATTCCTTTTGTCTATAACCTTTTATGACAAGTATTTCCTTATACTTATCTATTGATCCATCCGTTTTCATCTTCCGTTTGAATATCCATTTGTAGCCCAGCGGCTTACAACCTGGAGGAAGATCAACCAACTCCCAAGTATGGTTATGTAGGATTGAATCAATCTCACTGTTAATAGCCTATTTCCACAGAGGTACCTCCGGAGAAGACACAGCTTCTTTATAGCTTTGAGACTCATTTTCTAACAAGTATGTCAGAAAATCGGGACCAAACGACTTAGACGTTCTAACTCTTTTGCCACGTCTAGGCTCGATTGTCTCAACATTTGCACGTTGATCTGATTCTTGGTCAACCTGATCACTGTCCTTGACAGTATCAATTGTTCTTTTGAGAGACTCTGTTCTTTGTCTTTACTTACAAGGAAACGCCTCTTCAAAAAATATCGCATTCCTTGACTCAATTATCATGCTCGGATTGATGTCAAGAATCTCAGACTTGTGTACCAAGAATCGATAAGCACTACTGTTGCGAGCATATCCAATGAATATACAGTCAATAGTTTTGGGTCATATTCTAACCTTCTTAGGTTTAGGAACCATTACTTTGGCAAGACACCCCCACACTTTTAGGTATTTGTAGGAAGGTACGAAACTTTTCCACAACTCATATGGTGTCTTGTCCAATCTTCTGTGAGGAAGCTTGTTTAGAACGTAGTTCACGGAAAGCAAGGCTTCCCCCATAAGTTCTGGGGTAAACCCGAACTCATCAACATGGCGTTAATCATTTCCTTCATCGTTCGGTTTTGCACTCCGTAATTCCGTTCTGTTGAGGAGAATAAGAAGCAGTGGTTTCGTGAATAATTCCGTGCATAGAACAATATTCACCGAATGGTGAAACGTATTCACCACCTCTATCACTCCTGATTCTTTTGATTTTCTTGCCAAGTTGATTTTCAACTTCGTTCTTATAGTGTACAAAGCTCTCAATAGCTTCAGCTTTGCTCCTCAGCAAGTACACATAGCAGAATCTTGTGCTGTCATCGATAAAAGTGACAAAGTACTTTTTACCGCCTCTTGTTTGCATAATATTCATGTCACACACGTCAGTGTGTACAAGTTCTAAAGGTTCAGAATTGCGTTCCACAGAATGAAATGATGTTCTATGCATTTTTGCTTCAACGCATGCCTCACACTTATGTTGGCTATCAATTGCAAATTTAGGTATAAGGTCCATGTTAATTAATTTACGCATGGTATCATAATTAACATGTCCTAACCTCCCATGCCATACATCTTGTGACTCAATAATATAAGCAGAAGTACTAGCTTTATTAATAGCACGATTGACAGTCATTACATTTTGTTTGAAAAGGCCCTCAGTTAGGTAACCTTTTCCTATATACATATCATTCTTTGTCATTACAAACTTATCAGAAACAAATACAAGCTTTAAACCAGCCTTACTAAGGAGAGATCCTGAGACTAAGTTCTTCCGAATATCTGGAACATGCAGTACATTCTTCAACGTTAGCTCCTTTCCAGATGTCATCTTCAGAACCACTGTGTCTTGTCCAACCACCTGAGAGGTAGACGAGTTTCCCATTGTCAAATGATCCCCGCCATTGACCTTCTGATACAAGGAAAATATCTTGCTATCTGCACAGATATGACGAGTATCCCCAGTGTCTACCCACCATTCTCTCGGATTCCCAACCATGTTGGCTTTGGTTACCACTGCTGATAGTTCCATCTCAGAGATCTCATCAGTCAGCTGCTCTCATTCAGTGACATGGGCCTCATTTTTCTTTTTCTTGCCCTTGTCCTGAGACTTATTGTTTCTGCAGTCCTTTGACATATGACCGCTCTTTCCACAGTTGTAGCATTTCCCCTTGAACTTTTTGTTCGAAGAATCAGCTTGTCATGACCCCCTCCCTAGAGCGGGCCCAACCCTAGAAAGAGGTTCATAGACTTCTTTAGCTCAAGCATTCTATATGCCAAATCAATCGATTTAAAACACACAAATAATACATCACAAATTACAAACCTATAAAGTATACACAACTTTTATGGTTTACAACATAAGGCTTAAAAATACAAATGAATAGAGGACGAGTCTTCGCCATGACAAAGCACGAGGCACAAGATGGTGGTGATACTGTATCAGGCACAGTACGAGTATCATATATACTTGTTCGAGCTTTATTTGATACGGGTTCTACGCATTCATTTATTTCTACTAGTTGTATTCCTTGTCTGAGTAGTGTACCGGAGACCAATAAGATTCTTTTGATTGTGAGTCTTCCTTCGGGGAAGGACATCAGGATATATGCGGTATTTAGGGGATTGAGTGTTGAGATTGAGGCGAGACAACTACCAATTATACTTTACCCATTAGAAATGAAAGACTTCGGTTTGATTTTAGGGATGGATTGGTTAACTGCTCATGGAGCCGTTATTGATTGTAGCGACAAAGAAGTACGGTTTAAGTCAGATGATGGAGAGTTTAAGGTGGTCAGTGATTGTAATCGGGTTGTGGTACCCATCATTTCTGCCATGTCGGCCTGTAGGATGATTAGACAGGGGTGCAAGGGCTTTTTAGCAAGTATCACTACAGTGGAAAAAGAGGAATCGATACAGATATGAAATATTCCAGTTGTGAGTGAGTATCAGGATGTCTTTCCTGATGAGTTACCAGGTTTGCCACCTCGTAGAGATCTAGAATTCACTATAGATCTAATGCCTGGTACCACTCCTATTTCGGTGACTCCATATCGATTGGCCCCAGCAAAAATGAAGGAGCTGAAGGAACAGTTGCAAGAGCTATTGGATCGGGGATTTATTCGGCCTAGTGTTTCGCCTTGGGGAGCACCAGTATTGTTCGTAAAAAAGAAGGATGGCACCTTAAGATTGTGTATAGATTATCGTCAGCTTAATAAGGTGCTATCAAGAATCGGTATCCGTTGCCCCGTATTGATGATTTATTTGACCTTTGGGATATCCGACAGAGCAGGCCTTCTTGCCCATATGAATGTCCGACCTACATTGCTAGATAGACTTAAAATAGCCCAGAGTGAGGATGATCAGTGTGGAAAATGGAGAGCAGAGATTCCTAAGGGGGATAATTCTAATTTCAGAATGAGTTCGGAGGATGTATTACTTTTGGGTGATAGAGTTGTGGTACCACATTCGGGATCGCTCAAACAGGAAATCTTGGATGAGGCCCACGATGCTCCTTATAATATGCATCCTGGGAGTACCAAGATGTATCAAATTCTGAAGAAGACTTATTGGTGGCCGGGAATGAAGAGAGATATTTCAGAGTTTGTATCTCGATGTTTGGTTTGTCAGCAGGTTAAAGCAGAGCATCAACATCCATCCGAACTACTCCAGCCTCTACCTATACCCGAGTGGCCATGGGAAAATATTGCGATGGACTTTGTAGTAGGGCTGCCGAGGACACAGAAGGGTTATGACGCAATTTGGGTGATAGTGGATCGATTATCTAAGTCTGCCCATTTTCTACCGATTCGAGTTACATGGGGACCAGAGAGACTAGCAGAATTGTATGTGGAGCAGATTGTGCGATTACATGGAGTACCAACATCGATTGTATCAGATAGAGATGCCAGATTTACTTCTCGTTTTTGGCAGGGTTTCCAGAAGTCTATGAGATCAAAGATTTCTATGAGCACAACATTTCACCCTCAGACTGACGGGCAGTCAGAGCGGACTATTCAGACATTGGAGGACCTACTAAGATCATGTGTATTGACCTTTGCTGGAGGATGGGATGGTCACCTTCATTTGATAGAGTTTTATCGGTATGGCTCCATTTGAGGCATTGTATGGGAGGGGGTGCAGAACCCCTGTTTGTTGGGGTGAGGTTGGAGATAGACAGATTCATGGCTCAGAATTGATAGATATGACGTCAGAAAGAATCAGACTGATTCGATCTAGGCTGTTAGAGGTGTAGAGTCGACAGAAGAGTTATGCTGACCGAAGAAGGAAAGACCTTGAGTTCCAAGTGAGGGATAAAGTCTTTTTGAAAGTCTCTCATTGGAAGGGAATTTTGAGATTTGGCCGGAAGGGAAAGTTAACACCCCGCTATATTGGTCCTTACGAGATATTGGAGAGAGTGGGTAAGGTGGCTTATCGTCTGGCCTTACCACCGGAGTTAGAAAGGATTCACAATGTGTTTCATGTGTCAATGCTGAAAAAGTATGTACCAGATCCTACTCACATCCTGGAGAACCAACCGGTCGAGTTAAGTAAGAATATGACTTATGAAGAAAAGCCTGTTAAGAATGTAGAACGGAAAGTTCAGGGGTTGAGATCCAGACAGATTCCCCTTGTAAAGGTCTTGTGGACTAATCATCTTATTTAAGAGGCAACTTGGGAATTGGAAAAAGATATGAAGGAGAAATATCCAGATTTATTTGAGGATTGAGAAATTTCGGGGACAAAATTTTTGTTAGGTGGGTAGATTGTGATATTGCGTGTTACCTGGCAAAAAAAAATATTTAAATATTAAAGCTTTTGCTTTTGAAAGTTTATAAGAGAGAGAGACATGAGAAGCGTGAGAGCAGTTGAGCAAACATTTAAAAAAAAAATTTCAATTCTTGCTCTCTCATATAATTTATTTTTCTCCCTCACTGCCAAAACTTTGAACCGCCGTCGCCGCTTCACCATCGACCTTCTGCCACCACGCGCCGGACCACCGTGTAGCTGCCGCCGTCAACTTTCCAGAGCCTCCGAGATCGAGACCATCGGCCGCCGAACGCGCCTCCACGCACCACTTGAAGAGAGCGACTCACCGCCGATTCTTCTGCAATTTTCGGCGAGTGAGTGTTTTTCAGGCCGAGATCTTTCCAACGCCAGTGGCCACTTCCTGATCCGGCTTCGTTTGGGTTGTTTTCTGTATTGCAATTACCGATAATTCGGGATCTGTACTGGAATTTGAGATCCGACCGTTGGATCGGCGATCCGAACGTATCAGATTGTTGCTATCGATTATACGAGCATTTTGGTATATATATAGCCACTGTTGAAAGTATTGCCTTTGTGGGGACCGCTTTCTAGTGTGGGGCCCGATCTTCGTTGTGGGGCTCGCTTGCCTCGTTAAGCGTTTCAGCTAGTTCCGGAGCCGTTCCTCGCTGTTTTTCTACTCAACATAGTTGGCTGGATATATCGAGTGGATTGTCGTTATCGACTTTGCAATTTGAGCGTCCGATTGAGATTCTTACCGAGAATTTAGGCATATTCGAGACTTTTACGTGGATATAGGTAAGTACACTCCGTGGTGATTCTCTTAACATAATTGTTTGATGATTGATGGTTGTTGTGAGAGTCGATATATATAAATATATTGGTATAATTATATATATATATATTTTGTTATATATATTTACATATTTGTGAGATATTATATTGAGATATTAAAAGCATGATAAATATGAAATCATGACTATTGAGATGAGATTGATGGATTGGATGCGAGATGTGATTGTATTGGATGATGTGTGTTGTTGTGTTATGCAGCCGGGTTTTGTATAATAGTGGTCGGATTTGAGATGAGATGTGATGATACATCAGATGGTATGAGATGATCAAAACCTTGGGAGTTGTGATGAGGTACTCTCCCATTGGTTTTTGATTTGGGGGTATACGGGGACTCCCCCATTGGTGTTAACTCACTCACACATATTTTGTGAGCTGATATGGTTGGAAACCTTGGGAGTTGTGATGAGGTACTCTCCCACTGGTTTCAATCCTCTGTTATACTAGACCCGGATTAGCAACCATGTTTGATGGATGTTTGTATTGTTGTGGGATGATTGTATGAGATGATATTATAATATATGTTATTTTCATATTATATATATATATATATATATATATATTTACATATATATATAACCCTATTTTGTTGGTGAGATCATGTTGAGAGAATGAGTGCTTACTTGCTGAGCTTTTTAAGCTCACTCCCCTCTTCCCCCAAACATTTCAGGTAGTTCGCGAGAATAGCAGGAGCAGTACCAGATTTGGATCCACGTGCCACAGTTGTATTTTCGGGTTGGTCCAGACAGTCTAGTCATCATTTGTATTTTTAAGTCTTGTGTTGTAAACCATAAAAGTTGTGTATACTTTATGGGTTTGTAATTTGTGATGTATTATTTGTGTGTTTTAAATCGGTTGATTTGGCATATAGAATGCTTGAGCTAAAGAAGTCTATGAACCTCTTTCTATGGTTGGGCCCGCTCTAGGGAGGGGGTCGTGACACAGCTCCACTGTTCTTTCTCTTCTTGCTACCCTTTACACCCTCAAAGATGTTGGCCTTATACTCCATAGTCTTGTAGCTGGCCTTCTCGGACATCCTGTTGTCCTCCTCGATTCTCAATCGAACACTGAGGTCTTCAAGGCTCATTTGTTTCTTTTTATGTTTCAGATAGCTCCTGAAGTCCTTCCATGATGGAGGCAACTTTTCAATTATGGCGGCAACTCGAAACATCTCACATAGTTTCATTCCCTCATCCAGTATTTCATGAATGATCAACTGCAGTTCTCCCAATTGAGACATCACCATCCTTGAATCTACCATCTTGTAGTCCAGGAACCTACCTACGATAAATTTCTTTTGTCCGGCATCTTCGGTTTTGTACTTCTTCTCGAGAGATTCCCAGAGAATCTTCACAGAAGTCATGCCTTGGTACACATTGTACAGGGTATTGTCAAGACCACCCAAAAGGTAGTTCTTGCATAAGAAGTCTCCAGACATCCATGTCTGTTCTCGCTCTTCCTTGGCCATTTCCGATTCACCCTCCACAGGACCCGAAGGATCTTTGAGGAATTTAGCCAACTGGAGAGTTGTCAGGTAGAACAACATTTTGCTCTGCCACTGTTTGAAATTTGCCCCACCAAATTTCTCCGGCTTTTCTCCATGAGAGACCGGTACTGTGATGTTTCAGCTAGCCATTTGTAACTGGAAAATCCAATAGAGGTCAATTAATCTACAAAAGATAAATTACACAATGATCAACATATGATCTTGTTCAAAGTGATATATTAGGTAACCACTTGTTGTTCTATTGGACGGTGGTTCCAATAAACACAAGTCCTTGAATTTTAACTAAAGATTCTTCAGAAAAATGAATAAACGAATATTCCCAGAGGACGAGGGGGGTCCGGAGTAACCACTTAAGTCCCTGACCACTTAGGCTCTTATCGCCCTTTTGACAAAATATTATTTAAACACTTTTTCAAAAAGATCTTTTAGCAATTCAAACCCAAAATTACACTTCTTCAATTGCACAATGGAAATTCTTTAAATATTCATTAAGGATATATATGTCTTTTGGATGCAATGAGTGCATGAGGGGGGTACAACCCTTTGGAGGGTTGCACCCCACCCCAAGGGGTGCCCCATTGGCACCATTCCATGCCTTTATAAAGGAGGCTCTATGTCCAATTAAGACATACAGAAGACAATCCGAATTTAAGAGTCAAGTTTTCCATTTGTTTTGAGAGAGAGTTCCACCATATTCCAAGTTCAAATACTTGTTAAGGAGTGCTCCTTGAACAAGAAGAAACCAAGTTATCCTGGGAGAATATTAGCCAACTCGAATCCGTGAAGCACCAGAGACGGAGGCTAATAAGTTCTTAAGGACAGAGTATTATCTCGACTTGGATTCATCAGGTTTTTCTGGTTTCTATGTTTTAGGGTTTTGCATGTAGTTTTCTGGTTTTGTCCTTTGATTTGGTTGAAGCATGTTGATTTATTGTTTAATGACACTATTTGGACAACAATCTTAAGAACTTATTACACTAGTGTTGTTAAATAGTAATTCGCATGCTAGGTTAGAAATTTTCTGGAAAAATACCAATTGTGCATGAAAAACCCGTAGGGCGTTCGAACGCGAAGGCTTAAATCTGAAATTTCGTAAGAACGTTCGAACGCGTCTTCAAACGCAACTCGAACGCAATCCTTCTGCCTAAGAACGTTCGAACGCGTACTGAACGCAACTCGAACGCAAACTCTCTGGAATCATTCCGTTCGAACGCGTTTTCGAACGCTATATGAACGTGAACTCTCTGGAATCATTCTGTTCGAACGCGTTATCAAACGCTACTCGAACGTGAACTCTCTGGAAACACTTCATTCGAACGCGTTGTCAAACGCAACACGAACGCACACACACTGGACAGTCTCGTTCGAACGTAGATACGAACGCGACACTAATGAAATCGTCCTATAATTATTATAAACTGCAAACTTAGATTAATATTAACTTAGTAAATCATATACTGTAACACATTAATCTTGGTAGTATAGATTTAAGTTATTATTAGGTTATTCAATTATCACAAGCATACACATAGTGATAAAGTTGAAATTGATTGTGTGCTGCATACTTGGGTGAGAATTTAAAGTGTAATCATACACAAGAAATTCCATCCAATCTTGATTGACACTATTTGGACAACAATAGTTTCACGCCCGATTAGGAGATTTAGGTTTGGCACTTGCTTTAGAGAATGAAAAGACCTCATATGAGCTAGAGGGAGTACCAGGTACCATGGGCTACAATGCACCAGAATGCTTCCATACGGGCAAAGCCACCCGTGAATCAGATGTGTATGGTTTCGGAGCTGTGTTATTGGAGGTTGTATGCGGTCAGCGTCCATGGACCAAGATTGCAGGTTTTCAATTCTTTAGGTTAAGCTTGCTAAAAAATCATTTGGGTCTCTACTCATGTATATCTAGACCTATCTAAAACCCAAATAGATAAATCCTGGACAAAACCTAAAAGAGTCAAGTTAGACCAGCTTCTATCCCACCAGAAATACAACAATTTGGATCCAGTTTGTGTTGATCTATTTTGTCTTCTTCTATCATACTTGTATATATAACAATTGACTATTAAGATTTAATTAGGTATAAATTCCTATATAATAAATATTAATAATAATTAATAAAAAAATTCAACTCAACATCGATGTTCAAGTAAAAAATACAAACCCCAAACTGAAAGCCTGAAACCTAAGGAGGAAACCGATTGGAGGATTCCATGCACGCGCAGCATGCATGCATGCAGTATATAGACGCGTATGTTTTAATTTTTACGCAAGTAAGGCAACGAGCTGAATCAAAATCCTAAAATAATAAGGATTAATCACCGCCTGTTTATATCTATATAAGCATATATATATCATTATATTAGTTACCGTTTTTCTTTATTCTGCAAGCAATCTTCAGACCCTAGCTAGCAATCAATACCCAATGGAGATCTTTTCTGTTTTCAAGAAAGCATTTGGTGGAAGCCATTTCAAGAAGTCTTATTACAAGCCGCTCTTGGTGGGTACTGAGGATGATGCTGATGAATCCGTTCACATTCGCAGAGGTTATGTGACTTTTTACGTAGGCCAAGAAGAGAAAATATACCAAGTTCCTGTTCAATTTGTATCGTTTCCTCCATTAAGTGCAGTCATGAAGGAGTCCTATGATGATGTTTATGATGTTAAGATCGATGGTCCCATAAAGCTTGCATGCACTCCCAAGCAATTTGAAGAGATAATCAAGCTTGCCAAGAATCGGTAAATTTGAATCTCTTTTCAAGTTGTTTGATTTTTCTTTTATTTTCTTGCTAAGATTTTTTCCAGTACTGTATTGAAACAGAAGAGACAAGTTATTTTGTATAACCAATCAATTTGATTTCTTTATATTATTTTAATCAAGAATCAACATGTTAACGGCATAATATTCAAGAATATTATATTGCATCCAATGGCTTGTTTTAAAGAACACTAAACAAAAAAAATATATTTAATTAAGTGTAATCTCCTCCAAAGAGTCGGGATTTTTCACTACATCAACAGGGTTCAAGATTGAAAGCTTTACATAGATCTGTAACTCGACAATCCAGCAAACTCGATGACGCTGTTACGTAGGTTTTGAATGGAAGATTGGCTACGTAAAAGAGAAGGCCTAATACATAAATATCCAGTGTACTTTATTATGGGGCTCTACAGCAAGAAACACATTTATTAGTTGAGGGTACTACGTTATACGCGTGTGATTCAAATGAAATCATAATTTTAAAATTTTAAAATTTACCGAATAAATTATTCAATAATTTATATGAATAATTCATTCATATTTCACCTAAACAATTTATTCGATATCAAATAACGGCAAAATTAATTTACAAAACATCGTAAAACTTTTACGAAAATATTTTCCGCAAAATAGCATAAAACACGTTTACGACCGAACAGACAAACCAATACCATGGGGGGCTGCCCAAGTCAGCCCCAATAGTAATTGGGCAGTTCATGAGCTGCTCGAATAGTGACTAATTCACTGTTTGGATAGCCGTTACTTGGTATGCCTGAAACTCCCCCGGTAACACCGTTTTTTACCATTTTCGTGTATTTTCACTCCGACATAATTTCCGACAATTATTCTAATGCTCAATACACATCCAATATATTTAAATGACATATTTTTCATCACAAAATTTTCAGAATTTTCAGATCTGATCTGAATATAAAAATAATCATTTTTCATGTTTTAAATCCAATTTCTTTCAAAATAATATCTATACCAATATATCAAACCCACCACAAATGAAGAACTCAAGAACAATTCTAGGTATTACAAAATTGATAATAACACTTTAAAATGACAACAAGTTATCTAATAACCAAAATAAGCTTATATTACACTAATTAAGCTTACTAGCTTTATACACATACATATATTCATTTTCAAAGCATCCAATCATCTCAACATATATTCAAGAGAGGAAAAATAAATCTACATCATATGTAAAAAGATAGGACAATAGAAATAATTTTCCAATTGAAGAAAGTAAGAAAAATACCTTAATTTTCAATTTTCTTCAACAAAAGCTCTAACACTTTTATTTTCTCTCAAACCTCTCATTTTTTCTATGTATAAACAAATGAAACAATTTTCACTTAAATATTTTTTTCATTTGGTCGAAATCTAGGAGAAAAATAATACAAATATCTTTGATTTGTTCAATCTAATTAAAACAAACTCCAAATCAATTTGCAACCATTAACTTTAATAAAGTCAAGTGTAACCATTATATCAAGTCATTTCCCTAGCAAATGATGGCATTAGATATTTTATTTTTAATTACATAATTATTTAATAATTAAATAACCGAATAAATAATTAATATAAATATCTTTATATATGTAATTTTATTTACATTAAATAAAAAAACATATATTAGAGCTGGTCTGGTAAGGGGACGCCAGCGCCAGAGACAGTAGAGCATCGAGGTCGATTTGTTTCCATTCCGTATAAGTCTTGAAAATTGATCAGCTCGGGATTGGATTTGTTCCACCGAGGCTTCATGGTTTAATCGGCTCGGGGCTGGATTTCGTTCTGCCGAGATCGTGTAATTATTCGACGGGGCTGGATTTCGTTCCGCCGAGATCGTGTAATTATTCGGCTCGGGGCTGGATTTCATTCCGCCGACATCGTGCAATTATTCGGATTATGGATTGGATTTGTTCCGGCAAGATTTTAGTCCCTCAGCTCGGGTTTGGGGTGACTCCCACCGAGTTTGATTCTTCGGACTGGGGATGTATCATTCCCCCAAGTTAAAATGCTTCCATCAGCTCGGGTTTGGGGTGACTCCCACCGAGTCTGATTCTTCGGACTGGGGATGTATCATTCCCCTAGGTTAAAATGCTTCCCTCAGCTCGGGTTTGGGATGACTCCCACCGAGTCTGATTCTTCGGACTGAGGATGTATCATTCCCTCAGGTTAAAATGCTTCCCTCAGCTCGGGTTTGGGGTGACTCCCACCGAGTCTGATTCTCCGGACTGGGGATGTATCATTCCCCCAGGATCAAATACTCGACTCAGCTTGGAAAGAAAAATATTTTGTTTTGCAGCCAGGTTCAATGATGGTTGAATTTAGAATCGAGGCATCAGACTCAGGCTCGATAGAACGGATTTCAGCTTAAGTTACAGGTGCCTCGGGGACAAAGATAAGAACTTCAGGCGGTCGCTCCTCAAAAATAAGAAGCATGAGAACAGCGGTCGTGGGCTTGGAAGAAGAATTAAGAAGACAGTAGCAGGGTCATTGACAGACGAACGACCTAAAATAGTCAAAGAAAAAGACCTGATTACATATGCAAGGGTATCTTCTCACTGGTTTCAAAAAAAACAGCCACCGGAAGGGTGAAGGGCTCAACAACTTTTTATAGTTCCCGGCATCAACTCGTAAAAACTCGTTGATACCAAGAACTAGGGGATAGATGTTGATGGTAAGAATTAAGATGTAAAATATCAAGCAATTGGCCAAGGATAAAGATGAGATTTTCCTTTCCCAGAAGGAAAAGATATTCAGAAGAAGTGTCAAGCACTCCTCGGCTTGGCAGAAAGCATCTACATGATCTGGGCAAACCGGACTATAAGATTCAACACAAAACTTATAAGCCGATCACATCAAAATACACGGTCAAACACATTAGGGCGGGACGGCAAGTCAAAATCTATCCGTCAGAAAGAAAGGTGTGATGAGTCCACAGGTCGTCTGACCGCCCACCTAGTCACCGACAGAAGCCTTGGGAAGGTAACGTTCCTTTACACGTGTCATCTCCCGGTAACACCCACCAGACGGTCATCATCACTAAATGCATGTGGCAGTGAGAAGTCAAACTGATGCGATGGGATGTCAGAGAGCAGGCCTAGGGCAGAGAGCTAGTAAATGAAGTAGATTCACGTGGAAGGCTCTGCAGTATAGGGAACAGTAGCCGCCTCAATTTTGCCGCTTCAAGACTAAATATATATAGAAAGGTCTTTTGTAAAAGGGAAAAGAAGAGGGACCACAAAATGGAAAAAGATTTAGAAAGCTTTGTAATTCTCTTTGTAAGACAGCTCGGTCTACGCACTGACCGACCACAAAACAGGTCGGCCAAACACATTTCAGTAATAAAACACCCATCTATTTTATGCCCGTGGACGTAGGTTGGGTTTAACCCGCCGAACCATTTTAATTTCTTGTGTCAATCTGCATGCTCTTCTCCCTCCGCCAAGTTTGTTTTTGGTTGTCCTCATAACCAAACAAATTCACTGCTGAGGGAAGGTTGAACCCCGGGAACGATACATTTTTGTTATTGTCCCTGAGACGAAAACTAGCCGTCAACAATATGTATTATTCATAACGCGTTGCCCAAGTTCTCAATGAATACATTTTATATTGTGGGACTCTAAGTTCAGTTTTATCCCTCACGGAATCCAAATTTGTGTCCATAATTCACCAAATCATAAATTATGGTGATCATGGATAATCTTGTTAAACTATACAAGTCGAGGTCATTACATACGTATAATTCATCTGTCACAGACTATCTATATTATGCAGGGGATATAGATAGGAACGTTAATATAGTCGACTTATAAATTTACGATCTCTAAATAACACTTGGAACTCGCTTTCACAGTGTACCACGACCATGGATTTACTAGATCGTAAACACGTGCAGGATACCTATGTCATGTATACTTGACTGACGGATTCTATTTGATACTCACAAGATATCATAAGCATGAGTCCACACTCAACGAATAGGCAAAAGTCTGATTGAAATAGATTGGTGATATGATTGCCATCAAAGTATGGAAGAAATCTTATATATCCACAGTGGTATCTCAAGTCAAATGATCATTATGCTACTCGACTCGAGAATATTCATATTGATGTTGGTGTACCATCTATTAGGAAATCTTTGGTGAGTCGTTCAATATTTATCAAATAAACACCTACACTTCTATACGAGTCTCCCGAGACTCATGGTTCATTGGGATAAACCATTGGACCAAGTTCTGATATACGATATGTACTGATCTTAGCGGATTTTACTAACCAATCCATGTTAGTAAATCTTAACCAGAAATTTTATTTGAGAATATACAACTTATAGTGACACTTTCCAATGTCAATTACAAACTACGTTGTAATTGCATACTACATTGTAAATCCTATGATCTTTGTCTAATATATACATATCACTAAACCAAATTTAGTTTCAATCTAATCGATATTAGATCGAATACGTATATAAAAGATAAGAAATATGACCATAAATAAGTAATATTATGGAAAAAGGTTTTATTTGTATTCATGAATCAGACATAAATACGATCCGAATTGACGTTGCGAGCACCAACCCTAACACCTACTCACTAGCAATGTGGGATATATATTACAATCATCCCCTTAAAGACCTAGCAGTTTCATGAGGGTAATATGACAAGCTATATTGTGTCCAAAATAGATAATATCTACTCGGTTGGTAGGGATGTGGTTGTTACAATTGGTATTAAAGACATCTCACCAATATGAAGTGTGTCAATGAAGACGTTAGGCCTAATAAGATGGTGGAATGTAAAATCTTAAGTTGCTTACGAGCAAACTTGGGATGGTGTTGAAATTCATGGCCCTAACTCAACCCAAAGGCTAGCTTGAAAGTTGATAGTTGTCCAATGCTTATATTTTGAGTTTAATTGTTTATTTCAGCCAATATAAGATATTTTCCTCAGCACCCCCTCACGTGCTGGTCGATTTTTTGCCTCATTTGTGTCACATGTATAGGTAGTGTGGGCCCACTTGTGCATGAGTGTGTCTATGATACCATGTTGAAATTCATGAGCCTAACTCTACCTAAAAGCTAGCTTGAGAGTTGGAGATTGTCAAATGCTTATATTTTGAGTTTAATTATTTATTTCAACCGATATGAGATATTTTCCTCAACAAGTGGCTTATATATATTATGTCCCTTTAACTAGCAGTTACTATTTTGGTGTGTTTGGGCTCATACTAAGAGAAAACTGTGAGGGCTCAAGAGGTTTCATTCCATGTATTGTGACAAAAATAATATCTAACTATAGTAGGGTTAGGTCATCATAATTTTCATAATCTAATATACATGTGTTGCTCCACAAATTATCTTGTGTGGGGTGTGCCTGAGGAGCGAGTCCTCAAAGTAATTAAAATTGATGATGACTAACTTCGAAAACAAACGATTGCTAATTGATCATCTAAAGTCCGAAATGGATGAATAAATAGATTAAAGCTAAGATGTTGAAAAATAAATAAATATTGATCTACTACAATTAGAATTCTAAAATGAATACTTTGATTACTGAAATTCCAATTATTAAGAGGATGCTTGAAATATTAAAACTACTGGAAATATGGAATTAGAATCATAAAAGATCTAAAATGATAACTAAGACATTGGATTTGAGTTGTTGTTGTTATTGGATTGAGTTCTATGTCCCTTAAATTGTCAATCTTCCTCACTTTTATACTCTTGCAAGCAATTGTCCTCTCATATTTCACTGTCACATATCCCCTGCTTACGGAGACTTCCAGCGCCACGATCCTTGTGGCTATGCCATCTTCTTCCTTACATGCCATAACAACTCCAAGAATCTTGAACTATACCGTAGTTCCTAAACCACTAGGTTTTATTTTGTCCCATCATCAACTGCTTCGGCAACAATCACCTCAATTTTTCTATTGTGTTCGATGGTTCCAGGACTTTCTCCAGCTCTCAGCTTTTCTCAATTCTCCATGGGCAAGTTGGAATTCTCAATTTGACTTGTTGGGATTTTGTGGCTTGATAGACTTAGAAGTAGCTCATGTGGAATTGTCTCTGGATTTTTTGGTTAATACTATGGAATTGGGCATGTTTAATTATTGGAAGAATTTTTCCAAAATGTTGGCGAAATTATTGTTTTGAATTGTGGACGTTGGTCTGGTTTCATTAGGTCAATGTTAATTGAATGTTTGTAAGGTAATGATATGTTTTGGCTAATATCTGGGTAGTTGGAAATAGTGGAGAAATTGTCTAGGAAAATGGAGGATTTGATGTGAAAGGAAAGGGAAATTATCTAGATAATTTGATGATTTGGCTAATATGGTTGTTTCTGGCCAAATTCTGGTTTGACTTCTTTAAAGAACTATGTGACATAATATATGTTTACCGAACCTACAATTTTCTCCTTGTGGTCACTTGCTCATTGAAGTTTCTCTTTTGCACAGATATGTCACTAAGCAGAGAAGCCTCCGTTCCTCATATCGCTTCAGCCGGTCCCGCTTATTCCAATAAGGGAAATGTAAATTTCTTGAGATATGGTTCTATTCTTCCAATGTTACTGCCACTTTAATAATCGGGCTTTGATACTCTTCTACAATTAATAAGGGAAATGTAAACTTCAATAATCGGGCTTTTTCCAATAAGGGAAATGTAAATTTCTTCAGCCGCTCAGGCTTTGATACCCTTCTACAAACCCAACACCATCCTTAAGGCTACTCAATGGCTGTTTAGGTATTTGAATTTGTTTTTTCCTTTACTAGATAATCGGAATTGCATTTACCGATGGAGTAAGGAATGATGTACATAGATTGGTAGACTTTCTCCATAGTATCAAACCGTTTTGGACATGACAGATATCTGGACATTTATTTAGATGACTAAAGTCCCATTCAAACCCACCAATGAGCTTTTGGGTGGTGCCTTTTGGTTATGATATCGGTTTTGTAACTCTTTCATCTCCCTCTTTGGTCTTATGTCTATTACCCTAAGGGATATTGTAGCACTGACTGGGCTATCTAAAAGTATCTACACCTTTGATTGACACATAAGGTTTGACATCATTTGAGTCTCTTTCTTCAAAAAGAAGTACTTTTGTCACGACCCCCTCCCTAGGGCGGGCCAAACCCTAGAAAGATGTCCGCGATCAACTTCAGCTCGAGCAAGCTATATGTCAAACCCACCATTTGATTTCATACAATAATACATCATAAATTTCAAATACATGGAATATACATCAAAAACATGGTTTACAACACGTCTCCATAATATACAAGTGACGACTCAAATGTCTGGACCAACCCGAAAATACAACTGTGGCACGTGGATCCAAATCTGGTATTGCTCCTACTGTACTCGCGAATTACTCACAACAACACATCTCATCTCATTTCATCCATCAACCCATCTCAAAATCACATAGTACTCAATATTTCAATTTATATCTCAAATTAGTATTCACCATTATGTTCTCATGCTATCGATTACTCAATCAATTTCCAACAAACATATATATATATATATATATATATATATATATATATATATATATATATATAGAATATTATAATACAATATATGAAAATAACATATATTATAATATCATCACAACAATCATCCCACAACAATACAAACATCCATCAAACATGGTTGCTAATCCGGGTTTAGTATAACAGAGGATTGAAACCAATGGGAGAGTACCTCATCACAACTCCCAAGGTTTCCAACCATATCAACTCGCAAAATGTGAGTGAAATATAACCAATGGGGGAGTCCCCGTATACCCCCAAATCAAAAACCAATGGGAGAGTACCTCATCACAATTCCCAAGGTTTTGATCATCTCATATCATCTGATGTATCATCACATCATCTCAAATCCGACCACTATTATACAAAACCCGACAGCATAGCACAACAGCACACATCATCAAACACAATCACATCTCACATCAAATCCATCAATCTCATCTCAACAATCATGATTTCATATTCATCGTGCTTTTAATATCTCAATATTATATCTCAACAAAATATATTTAATATATATATATATATATATATACCGACTCTCACAACAACCATCAATCATCAAACAATATGTTAAGAGAATCACCACAGAGTGTACTTACCTCTATCCATGCAAAAGCCCTTAATATATCTATCTCCTCGCTAAGAATCTAAAAAAAATAAAATTACGATCAGGTCCCTCAATTATCCAAAATTACGATTTAACCCCTAAACTTTCTAATATGCCCAAATAGTCATACAATTCTTAAATATTACTATTTATCCCCTAAAAGCCAGAATTTACAATTTTACCCTCTTAATTATGCAAATTTACAATTATGTCCAAAACTTTCCAATTCTATCATTTACACCCCCAAAAATGATAATAATCACATACCGAGCTCCAACGATCTCCAAACCTCTCAAAGAAAGATCCACTAGTCAGCAACATCTCAAGGATCACAGCGAAGAACGGCTTCGGAACTTGCTGATACTTTTAACGAGACAAGCGGGCCCCACAACGAAAATCGGGCCCCACTACCAAAAATTGGGCCCCACAAACAGATACTTTCAACGGTGGATATATATATTAAAACGCTCGTATAATCGAGAGCAATAATCTGATACGTTCGGATCGCCGATCCAACGGTCGGATCTCAACTTCCAGTACAAATCCTGAATTACCGGTAATTGCAATACGGAAAACAACCCAAACGATGTCGGATCAGGAAGTGACCACTGGCGTTGGAAAGATCTCGGCCTGAAAAGTACCCACTCGCCGGAGGTGGCCGTCAGAAGTGATCGGAGGTGGCCGGAAAATGCAGAAAGGTGGCCGACGACTCGTCCTCTTCAGGCGGCGCGTGGGGGAGCGTCCGGCGTCTGTTCGGCTCGATCTCGGAGGATCTGGAAAGCTGACGTCGGCAGTTTTCTGATGGACCGGCGCGTGGCTGAAGGTGACCGGCGGAGGAGCGGTAACGGCGAATTAAAGTTTTAGCTGAGAGAGAGAGTATTTGGGAGAAAAGAAGGAAAGAGAAAGAAAGAAAAAATGGAAGAGAATGAAATGTTGAAAAAAAATGTGTCACGGCCCCTAAAAAAAGTTTTTTTTTTATCACGTAGTATTACAATCTACCCACCTTACAGAAATTTCGTCCCCGAAATTTCTAAATCCTCAAATAGTTCTTGAATTTCTCCTTCAAATCCTGAATGTGATGATTAGTCCACAAAACCTTTACAAGAGAAATACATCTGGATCTCAACTCTCGAATCTTTTGATCTATGATCTCCACGGGCTGATCTTCGTATGTCAAGCTCTTGCTCAGGCCCAACGGTTAACTTTCTAAAATGTGACAATAGTCTGGTACAAACTTCGTTAGAACGAATATACGAATCACTTTATGAATCCCTTTCTAATTCTGATGGTAATGCTAGACGATACGTCATTTTTCCCTCTCTCTTCAAAATCTCAAAAGAACCATTACAGCTCGAAGAAGACGTTCTCTTCCGACCAAACCTCAATGCTCCCTCCCAATAAGAAATTTTTAAGAATACTGTATCCCCAATTTGGTACTCGAGATCATACCTCATACTGTTTACAAAACTCTTTTATCGATTCTACTCAACCAACAGTCTCGCTCGGATCAACCTGATCCTCAGATGTCATATCTACCAAGTTTGAGCCAAGAATCTGTCCATCTCCAACCTCGCCCCAACAAACAAAAGTCTTAAATCGCCTCTCTCGTAAAGCCTCAAATAGAGTCATGCCAATTCTAGTCAAAAGGTTATAGTTATAGGCGAACTCGATCAAATGCAAATGTTCACCCCAACTCCCATTTATATCAAAACACACAATCTCAACAGATCTTCTAACGTCTGAATAATCCGCTCTGACTGACCGTCAGTTTGAGGGTGGAATAAGGTGTTCGTAGAAATCTTTGATCCGATAGTCTTCCAGAAAACTCTCCCGAAAATGAGAAGTAAATCCGACAACTCTATCCGATACAATCGATAAGGGTACACCATGTAACCGTACAATCTGCTCCACATACAGTTCGCTCTCCTATATCCTACTGACAAACTAAACACCGAGATATAAACACTTAAATCTCTCTCTTCATTCACAACCTCCAATAAGTCTTCTTTAGATTTTTATACATCTTAGTGCTCTCAAATTTCATATAATAATGATTATCGGGTGTCTCATCCAAGATCTCCCACTTGAGTTTTCTAGTATATGGTATCACGACTTTATCATTAATAATTATACATTCTCTGAACTCAATATGAAAGTAGTAATTTCATTCATTTCAATATCTGTTCTCCCTTTTCCACATTGGTTAAATCGCTTGTGCTATAATAAATCTATCTAACAGTGTGTCGAACCTTCATATTGACCAGAATACTCCCACTATCGAACATTCCAAAAGTCAAACTTACCAATGTCATCTCCTCAAAAATTCTCTGTCTAACTCTAAAAAATTAATCACATTCTTCATACTCGGTGTATCAGTAACTTCATTGACCTTTCAAGAATGATAATCAATAGTACAATCTAGTCACTTAGAAACTCTATCCAACATAGTCACTTAGAAACTCTATCCAACGTGTCTATCTCCAAAATTCAAATGTTTCTCAGTGGAAAAATATTTCAAACTATAACGATCATTATACATCTCACACTCACCATCATATGAATAATGCCCCCAATTATTATTATTCTAACCTGTACCGCAACTTACAAACCAGCTATCTTGTCTCCAAAAGAAAAGGGCTCCACCAATGGGTCATACTCAAACAACATCTGTAAAGAGCTTTTGGAAGTTTACGCATAATCCATCATCTTAAGATTCCCACTACTAAAAAGAGGATTTGCAGGTCCCTCACATTCCTATTTTACCTCTTATCATCGCGATAATTATTATCCTTACCAATTATGCATGAATACTGTGAAAGTATCTAATCATGGAGAATTATAAATATCTCTTCCTATAAAAGATGCATATGTTCTTAAGGAATTACTCAAATTTCTTTCATGGAATCCTCCTCTGCCAATCTTAACCCATGCTCAAAATCTACCAGAGCGAATGTGATATACCAAAAGCTTTGTAAATGGCCAGTCACAAATCGAGCAGTTATAGACTCCAAATATGTTCGAGATCTTTGGAGAGATATTTACAAATGTCTCAATGAAGCTCCACTCGCTCTTTTGCCCAAAGAGATTGCAATGAATATCGTGGCAAGAGTTCCTACAAACTTCTTGAGATGGTGTTACATTCTTAGAACCATTTGGAATGGAAAAACAGATGGTTTATTCCAATATAAAAATAATTCTGTGATTGTTCACTGTGGGTATCACAGATTCCATTCCACAGTTTTCATCAATAGCCATGATTTCTTCAATCATTGCCAGTGGAGTCTCGGCACATTGTTTGAACTTGGTTTCCTAAATGGGTTTATTCTTGGACCAAGTCCAATCCATCCCAACTATCCTGGTATCTCAGAAGCCAGCCTAAGTGAGCTTCCTCCTTTCATCAGTAATATTTTACATCGATGGTATAAACGACACAAAAGTATTACTGTCTGGATCGAAACCATTACTCCAGAATGGTCAGATGACTATTCAATCGTTTACCACCCAATTCATCTCATAAGAATCATACCATCATGTCAACTTACTGATTGGAGACTCATTAGTTGGCCATCTAGACCGAAGCTTAGAGCTTACTATGATTACGATGATATTTTCCCAGAAGATATTACTTTCCACCATTCATGTGATCTTAGAGCTCTCTCCGCAGACTCAATCCGTCGAAGTCTAGAAAGCAATACCAATGATAAAGACTGGCAACTCTTCACTACTATCGAAGAGTCATATAGAAGTATCGTTCAGGGCTACAACAAAATCAAGTTTCCTGACAGTCTCGAAATCCAAATCATCGACGGCCTCATTCCTATGTCTCTACGTGCGAAACGTCAATGGGAAGATTATCAATTCGAAGATGATCCTGTCCTTGCAACGCAACCAAGTTGTTATATTCCATAATGTAATCATAAATATTGTTTAATTAAATATGAGTATCAACAAAGTCTTCTTTCTCATCTCTCGAACACCAAAGTTCTAATGTCTTCGACCTACTAACTCACAACGATGTTATAACTGCGACATGAGGTTCATGTTAGGTACAACCATAGAAATCACGTCAGATACAACTACAGGAACATCGATATGAGCAACTTGTCAAAACTACTGGATGTATAAGTCTAGAACCATCAATATCATCAACAATCAGCGGAATACCAGATATGCTATATCAAATTCAAGATTTATCGATTAAGTGTGAGGTCTTTCTATACTATTCCTCGACAATTTTCACGCATCGTCCCCTATATCTCTCCCACATTGAGTACCAGTACCACGGCCACGTCCAGACATTTTACTATGGACACAAATCTACCATTTTAATACCCCTCATCTAAAGCAATATGTCTACATAACCTAACACCCTAAGCTCTGATACCAAATCTGTCACGACCCCCTCCCTAGGGCGGGCCCAACCCTAGAAAGAGGTCTGCGATCAACTTCAGCTCGAGCAAGCTATATGTCAAACCCACCATTTGATTTCATACAATAATACATCATAAATTTCAAATACATGGAATATACATCAAAAACATGGTTTACAACACGTCTCCATAATATACAAAGGACGACTCAAATGTCTGGACCAACCCGAAAATACAACTGTGGCACGTGGATCCAAATCTGGTATTGCTCCTACTGTGCTCGCGAATTACCTGGAATGTTTGGGGAAGAGGGGACTGAGCTTAAAAAGCTCAGCAAGTAAACATTCATTCTCTCAACATTACCTCACCAACAAAATAGGAATATATATTTATATAATATATGGTAATTAATATATGAAAATATCAGTTCAGATATATAACAGCTATCTCAGGCAGAACATACTCACAACAACACATCTCATCTCATTTCATCCATCAACCCATCTCAAAATCACATAGTACTCAATATTTCAATTTATATCTCAAATTAGTATTCACCATTATGTTCTCATGCTATCGATTACTCAATCAATTCCAACAAACATATATATAATATATATATATATATATATATATATATATATATATATATATTTATATTATAATACAATATATGAAAATAACATATATTATAATATCATCACAACAATCATCCCACAACAATACAAACATCCATCAAACATGGTTGCTAATCCGGGTTTAGTATAACAGAGGATTGAAACCAATGGGAGAGTACCTCATCACAACTCCCAAGGTTTCCAACCATATCAACTCGCAAAATGTGAGTGAAATATAACCAATGGGGGAGTCCCCGTATACCCCCAAATCAAAAACCAATGGGAGAGTAACTCATCACAACTCCCAAGGTTTTGATCATCTCATATCATTTGATGTATCATCACATCATCTCAAATCCGACCACTATATACAAAAACCCGGCAGCATAGCACAACAACACACATCATCAAACACAATCACATCTCACATCAAATCCATCAATCTCATCTCAACAATCATGATTTCATATTCATCGTGCTTTTAATATCTCAATATTATATCTCAACAAAATATATTTAATATATATATATATATAATATACCATTATATTATATATATATATATATACCGACTCTCACAACAATCATCAATCATCAAACAATATGTTAAGAGAATCACCACAGAGTGTACTTACCTCTATCCTTGCAAAAGCCCTTAATATATCTATCTCCTCGCTAAGAATCTAAAAAAAATAAAATTACGATCAGGTCCCTCAATTATCCAAAATTACGATTTAACCCCTAAACTTTCTAATATGCCCAAATAGTCATACAATTCTTAAATATTACTATTTATCCCCTAAAAGCCAGAATTTACAATTTTACCCTCTTAATTATGCAAATTTACAATTATGTCCAAAACTTTCCAATTCTATCATTTACACCCCCAAAATGATAATAATCACATGCCAAGCTCCAACGATCTCCAAACCTCTCAAAGAAAGATCCACTAGTCAGCAACATCTCAAGGATCACAGCGAAGAACGGCTTCGGAACTTGCTGATACTTTTAACGAGACAAGCGGGCCCCACAACGAAAATCGGGCCCCACTACCAAAAATTGGGCCCCACAACCAGATACTTTCAACGGTGGATATATATACTAAAACGCTCGTATAATCGAGAGCAATAATCTGATACGTTCGGATCGCCGATCCAACGGTCGGATCTCAACTTCCAGTACAAATCCTGAATTACCGGTAATTGCAATACGGAAAACAACCCAAACGATGTCGGATCAGGAAGTGACCACTGGCGTTGGAAAGATGTCGGCCTGAAAAGTACCCACTCGCCGGAGGTGGCTGTCAGAAGTGATCGGAGGTGGCCGGAAAATGCAGAAAGGTGGCCGACGACTCGTCCTCTTCAGGCGGCGCGTGGGGGAGCGTCCGGCGTCCGTTCGGCTCGATCTCGGAGGATCTGGAAAGCTGACGTCGGCAGCTTTCCGATGGACCGGCGCGTGGCTGAAGGTGACCGGCGGAGGAGCGGCAACGGCGAATTAAAGTTTTAGCTGAGAGAGAGAGTATTTGGGAGAAAAGAAGGAAAGAGAAAGAAAGAAAAAATGGAAGAGAATGAAATGTTGAAAAAAAATGTGTCACGGCCCCTAAAAAAAAAGTTTTTTTTTTTTTGTCACGTAGTATTACAACTTTTTCTATGTTTTATTATCAATAAGAAATGGCCTTCCACACCCAAAGTTGATGACCACATGTTATTTCTCTAGGTCATGCCAATATCTATTTTTGCCCTTTCGGAGGATATGCTTGTTTGGGCAAATACAGCAGTGCGTCCGAGGACGAAATCAGTTTTCAAAATTTTTTAATTCAGATAAATTAATCGGTATCATATACATTTAATTTATCCATATTCGACTTAATCACTAATACGAATTGACACTAATAATACAACCCCAACAATTCTACCAAAGAGTCAGCCACTGCGGTAAGAGCCATTCCTTGGCTCGCGCATCACTGTAGATACATCATTTTCTAGAGCTAATGGCTCACTTTAGATTGTCTAACTATGGCTTTTCACCTAGTTTATGGAGTTAGAGCTGATGGGTTTATTGAGTCGCCTTGGAAGTAAGCTTTGGCTACCCTTTAATAGACTGCACCTGTACTTGGACGTGGAAGCAAGTACTCTATTTTCTGCTGGCCGATTTTGTTAGGCCATCACTCTATATTTTTCAGTCTTCATCTACTAGTCCTTGGTGCTGAATCTAGATCTATCTCATTCTGAAAATGATTATTTTTTTAAAGAATTTCAAGCGTAATGATCCAGGATTCTGTCTTTTGGCTATCTTTCTGTAGATGTTTCCTTTAAGTGGCACACCACGGTCTCCAAGATGTTATATTTCTCTACTTCTTGTCGCGTCAATTTGGATTTCTGTAAACTTTCTTACATTCTCCTACTTTCATGCATCCATCCTTTGGGTAATGACAAATTCTTCATAAGGATGATATTGTTAAAGAGCTTGATGACCCCAAGCTATTATATATGTCTAGGAATGCTCCATTGGTGAGGCTTCTTGTGAGTGAGAAAGAGGCTATCAGTGGGTTAATGCGATGGTAAGACTAGGTGTTCCCTAAGATTGCTCCAATTCCTTTATTCTTGCATGATATTTCCTGTAATATGCTTTTCTTTTCATTTTGTATTGATATCCTCTTATTGAAGCCCTATTTTGTATGCAGATAGTGATTTACAGGAAGCGACACAAGAGTATACCACCCTCACTAGCGTCTATCCCAGATAAGAATATGAAGATTCCTTTAAAAGAACCCATTCTGCTAAGAAGGTCAGATAAGTCCCCTCACCTAATTCTCAAGATATTTGAGGTCTTCGAGGGTACAATCCAACGTACTCCTTCTTCGAAGTTCATTTTTTTCATGAGTACTGACTCTTCGAAAGCCTGTCTCCTCCGACTCTTCCAGTTCTGAAGAGGAGAGAATTCATTTCAAGCCACTCCTCAGGAATCAAACGCATAACTCTGAGGATCTCACTCATTCACCGCATTTCACTCAGGTAACACAATCTTTCAAATTGTATATACTTAAGCATTTGTTTCCATCGTTTACTATTCTTTTCTTCTTTTGCAATTATTCATCCATCATTTGAAGTCAATCCCCTCCCCTTCCGGAGATCGATGACTCTCTTGACAGCCTAGACTTCTCATTCAATAGGGCTTCTTTGGTTACTAATAACCAGCATCCCTCACTAGAGAATCCATTTATGCTCCCAATTGAGGCAAGAATTTACCAAATTAAAAGCCCCAAATTTTCTTCTCTCTTGAACTCTTTCAAGTTATGAGAAAAAATTTGAAACCCTAATCCCTTTGCAAATGGCATGAATGATGCCCTTATAAAGGGATAGGTAAAATTATCATTTTGATACATTAATACTTGGCTAAAAAATGATCCAAATAACTTTTAAATATGTGGCTATTATTTAACCAAGCAGAAGCTTCCAAAGGAAGCTTGGAATATTCCAAGAATATTCCATATAAATCGACGCATATCGTATAGTCCCTCCGTCATGAGTATCCGAACTATACCGGAGACATAGATGAAAACATTAAATCTCCGCTATGTACAATTCATACATACATGTGTGTTGTGACATATTCGTGATTCTTTAGATAAATAATATGAACTAATTTTCACAGTACACATTGGCCAAGGATTTAAAGGATCACGAAGTGGATACCTAAATATCGCACACGGGACTGACTGATCTTATCTGGATACATCACATGATATCATGAGTATCGATCTATACCCAAAGAACATACGGAGGTCTGGTTTAGAAAGACCAGTGACGTGATTGTTGTCAAAGTGTGGAGGATTACTCATACATCTACAATGGTATATCAAGTCTAAAGACTTGATATACAACTCGACTCGGGAAAATTCATATTGATGTTGGTATGCCATCTATTGGGAATTCGTCCGTTGAATCGTTCAGTGTTTATCAAATAAACATCTACATGTGTATAAGAGTCTTCCCAAACTCATGATTAATCAAGATAAACCATCAGACTAAATCTCGATATATGACATATATCGGTCTCAACAGATTTTATTAACCTCTTTTAGTTTCAATCTATTCTAAATTAGATTGAATATATATAAAAGATTAGAAGTGCTACCATAAATAAGTAATATTATGGAAAAAAAAAATTGATTATTCGTATTCATGAATCTGTCATAAATACGATACGAATTGATGCTTAAAGCACCAATCCCAACACTCTATACACCTGAAGCTCTAGTTCTTATTCATTTTTTATTTCTAAACAAGGATGGTCATTTGTAAAATCTGTAAGGGTTTGCCCTTTCACAAATTTTTAAGGAAAATAAATTAAAGCGAATTCAGCCATGGATAAAAATCACTTACCAATCCTTTCAGTGATCGGTGGTCTGGTGACCATGTACTCGATCGGGTCAGTTTGTGTTACGATATAAATTCGAGAAGAAATCATACAGTGGTGTAATTTAGGACAGGTGAAATAAAGAGTCAAACACATCTTCTTAATCGAAGAATAATTCAATTGATTCATAAGCTGCCAATATATATAACTTGAGGGGAACTCCTCCCCTGGAGGCATGAGCATAGGGTTTAGTCAAATACTCTTTGATATTCTTGAATATAGAGGAGGTTTGACTTCTATGATTACTCTGATTTTATTTTTTTCAATTTCAGTTCCTCTCTAGTGAACCAAAAATCTTAAGAAGTTTTTAGTTTTGACACAAAAGGCACATTTGAGAGGATTGAGTTTGAGCTTGTGTTTTCTCATCCTTTCGAAGCTTTTTCTCAAATGGACTACACGCTCACCTGCTCTTTTAGACTTCACAATAATATCATCATATAAACTTCCATAAATTGACCAAATATGTCATGAAAAATAGCATTCATTTCCATTTGTTATGTGGCTCCAGTGTTTTTAACCTCAAAAAGTATAACCACCCACTCGAAAGTACCAATTGAACTAGGACATATAAAATAGTTTTAGAAATATCTTCATTTGCAATAGAAATTTGATTTTAACTAGAAAAATCATCCATAAATGATAATAAGGCGTGTCTTACAATGACATCAATTAATGTATCAGCCATAGGCATCACATAAATATCTTTAGGAGTGGCAGTATTTAAATCCCTAAAATCAATACATACTCTCAATTTCCTATTTTTTTTAATTATAGAAACTACATTTGCCAGCCATTAGACGTATTAGTTGGCCGGATGAAACCAGCCTTCAATAGCTTCTCAATCTATTTCTTCACTTTGAGTTTCACTTCATTTGATATTCTTCTTAGAGGCTCATGGCGTGGAAGAAAATCTGATTTAATTGGAAGACATTGTTGAATAAGGCTCCTATAAAGGCTTGGCATTTATTCGTTACTCCAAGCAAAACTGTTTTTATATTCCTATAAAGCTTCAACAATTTTATTTTAGGTCAACATGAAGAATTTTACAGATATAGACAACTCTTGGATTTTCTAGTATCAAGATTGATTTTTTTCCCAAAAGATTTAGCACGTCTGCTTTACTGTCTTCCATTTTTGGAGAAGCATGATCCAACTCGTATATTTGGATTCCCTCTATTTCTTTCTCCGATTCTTCCTAAAAAATTACCTATGCTCAATGGGCTTCCTGAGCTTCTTCTATCATTACTTTACCCAAAACCTGCTATACATGTGCCTTTGATATTGCAGCCGCAGCTACTACGTATTCTTCTTCAGTAAAATTGATCATCAACCTCCGTGATGACAGATTCCTGCTTTGGTCTAAAATGCACAATAGTAGATGACTTTAGGAGAGTTTTAAGATGGTTCTCGCTAGATTCCTCTTTATTGATTTTCAAACTCCTTGGTCCTCCAAATAAATTATTCCTTATAAATTGAACATACCCCAAATCTTCTTCATAATATAAGGATTTCGTTGAATCACTACGTACTTGAAAAGGTTTTTCCTCAGCCCATACTATCACCACTTCATTCCCTTTTCAAAGTAGAAGAAGGATGTCACACACTAATTAGTAAGAATCCAATATCTTCAAAGGAGAGTTTAATAATTTGTATAGGAATTCAATATAAAAATATAGAAATAAAAGTCTTACTTCCCATGATAAGTTCTACCTGTAATATCCCAAGCATTTTAGGTACTTATTCTGTAAAAGTTGCCACGGAAACTTCTGTTGAAATTAGGTCATCCTCTGACTTCCCCAATATTAATAATATCATTGAAGACATTACATTCAGTGTAGATCCATTATCGATAAATACTCTAGATATAACTTTTCCATTGACATGTGCCTTAATGTACAGAGGCTTGATATGTCACGTCATCTCCTTTAAAGGCCTTTCAAATACTACTCTCTTGGGACCTCCAAATTTCATGGCTTGAATAGTCACTTCATACTGTGGCTTCTTATTCTTATTCTTTTTCAAAAAATGAAGGTGTTTTCCCTAAAGTTCATGCGAACTCCTCATTATGTGATCCTAACAGCATGGATCGATTTCATTTGTTTAGGTTTATTTATTATTTATTTTCATATATGGAACCAACGTGGTTGTCCGTTTTTATTTATTATTTGGGTTAGTTTATTTTATTTAATTATGGGTTCAAAATGGGCTAGAAATTAGGAGTTATGAGCTTTTAGTTGGTAATGGATAGTTTATGGCTATATTAGTCTTTTTAGCTCTCTTAGGGTTTGAGTATGTTACTATTTAAACTCAAAAACAACTCTTAATGAAGGACCCTATTATTTGTGCGTGAATAGTAACCTTTTCTTGAGATTGAGAAAATTTTATCATCGTTCAGTGATTGAACAAAGACTTATCAAAGGGTTGGCATCCTTTGTGGCGTCCTATTTGCTGGCAAAATTCATCTGAGGCTATCTCCAAGGGTTTTCAAGGACAGGTTCTTTGGGAGTCTACGTGATCTTGGATCGGGTTTCGTCTGTTTCGTATCCTGTTTCATATCAATTGGTATCAGAGCCAGATTCCAAGGTCTGATTAATTTTTATCCCTTTCTGTCACTTGCTGTTGGATTTCTGTTTTATTTAATTTTTTATTTCATATTTTCTTTGGGTCTTGCCCACAGTCTCGCTATTATTATTGCTCGTTCGGTCCTGCTGTGTGTCTTTATTGAATTCCTAAAATTTGTTTTCTTTGTTTAACCAAAAAAAAAAAATTTCTTGAATTGCGTTTGTCAGTAAAAAAAAAAAAAATTTCCTTCATTGGCTAGTGCAGATCAGTAGGCAGTAGGATTTGTTTGCTTTTTGACCTTTTTACATGAGAACTTGTTAATAAACTGTTGTTGTTGCTGTTGTAACTTTTCTTTCACCGTCTTTCTGAAAGTTTAACAGCAAACTTTCCTAGACACAACCAAAATGATCAGAAATTCATCCCACTATGAAATTATTTTTTGCCGGATCTTCCTCTATAAATCATCCAAGCTCCATACTGATTCTTGATCTTCAGTAAATTTCCTGTAAAATTTTGACTTTACGTCCACAGGATCCTACATCGGTGACTCATTCTGTAATACCGCGTTTCAAAAAAAAAAAAAAAAAAAAAATTTCTTTTGAAAGTTTTTAAAATGAGACAGAGGGAGACACTTACGAAGAAAACTTAAAAGCAAAAGTTTCTCTCTCCTATTATTTCTTTTTCTCTCCCTTTACCAAATCTTTAAACTGCCGCCACCGCTCCTCCGGCAATCATCCGCCACCACGCGCCGGTCCATCAGAAAGCTGCCGCCGTCAGATTTCCATCGCCGCCGAGATCGAGCCGATCGGACGCCGGACGCTCCCTCACGCGCCGTCGGAGGATGACGAGTCGTCGCCATCGTTTCTACATTTTCCGGCCGCCTCCGGTCACTTTTGACGGCCACCTCCGGCGAGTGAACACTTTTCAGGCCGAGATCTTTCCAACGGCAGTGGTCACTTTGAGATCCGACATCGTTTGGGTTGTTTTCCGTTTTATATCTACCGGTAATTCGGGATTTGTACTGGAAGTTGAGATCCGACCGTTGGATCGGCGATCCGATCGCATCAGATTGTTGCTCTCGATTATACGAGCGTTTTGGTATATATATCTACCGTTGAAAGTTTCTGGTGGTGGGGCCCGTTTTTTAGTTGTAGGGCCCGATCTTCGTTGTGGGGCCCGCTTTCCTCGTTAAGCGTATCAGCAAGTTCCGAAGCCGTCGTTGTGATCCTTGAGATATTCGCTGACCATTGGATCTTTCTTTGAGAGATTTGGAGATCGTTGGAGCTCGGTATGTGATTATTACTGTTTTGGGGGTGTAAATGATAGAATTGGAAAGTTTAGGGGTAAAATCGTAATTTTGGTTAAATTGAGGGACCTAATCGTAATTTTACATTTTTCAGATTCTTAGCGAAGATTAAGGGCTTTTGCATGGATAGAGGTAAGTACACTCTGTGGTGATTCTCTTAACATATTGTTTGATGTTTGATGGTTGTTGTGAGAATTGGTATATATAAATATAATGGTATATTATATATATATATATATTGTGAAGATATAATATTGAGATATTGAAAGTATGATAATATGAGATCATAATTATTGATATGAGATTTGTGGATTGGATGTGAGATGTGATTGTATGGATTATGTGTGTTGTTGTGATATGCTGCCGGGTTTGGTATAATAGTGGTCGGATTTGAGATGAGATGTTATGATACATCAGGTGATATGAGATGATAGAAAACCTTGGGAGTTGTCATTGAGGTACACTCCTACTGGTTTTGATATGGGGAAGTACGGGGGCTTCCTATTTGAGTATATTTTACTCACATTTTACGAGTTGATATGGTTGAAAACCTTGGAAGTTGTCATTGAGGACTCTTCCATTGGTTTTGATATGGGGGAGTACGGGGGCTTCCTCATTGAGTATATTTCAGACCTCTGTTATACTAGACCCGGAGTAGCAGCCATGTTTGATGGATGTTGGTACTGTTGAGATGGGATGTTTGTTGTGATGATATTATAATATATGTTATTTTCATATATTGTATGATAATATAAATATATATATACCCACATATAATTATATATGCTCGTTGGAAAATGGACTGAGTAATCGATAGCATGAAAACATAAAAGGTGAATACTAATTTGAGATATAAATTGTATATTTGTACTATGAATTACAATATTGAGTACTATGTGATTTTGAGATGGGTTGATGGATGAAATGAGATGAGATGTGTTGTATTGGATGTTGTGTGAGATTATTGTTATGCTACCGGATTTAGTATGATAATGGTTGGAGATAGATGTGATGAGACATCAGGTGGTTTGAGATATTGATAAACCTTGGAAGTAGTGATGATATACTCTTCCATTGGTTTCGAGTTGATGGTAACCCTTGGGAGTTGTGATGAGATACTCTCCCATTGGTTATGATATGGTGGGAAACCTTGAGAGTTGTGATGAGGTACTCTCTCATTGGTTTCAATCCATTATTATACCGAATCCGGATAGCAAACCTTGATTGATTGAGATGTGTTGTTGTGAGTATGTTCTGCCTGAGATAGCTATTATATATCTAAACTGATATTTTCATATATATATATATATATATTCCTATTTTGTTGGTGAGGTCATGTTGAGAGAATGAGTGTTTACTTGCTGAGCTTTTTAAGCTCATTCCCCTCTTCCCCAAACATTTCAGGTAGTTCGTGAGAATAGCAGGAGCAGTACCAGATTTGGATCCACGTGCCACAGTTGTATTTTCGGGTTGGTCCAGACATTCGAGTCGTCATTTGCATTTTTGATCGAGTCTTGTGTTGTAAATCATAAAGGTTGTGTATACTTTATGAGTTTGTAATTTGTGATGTATTATTTGTGTGTTTTAAATTGGTTGATTTGGCATATAGAGTGCTCGAGCTGAAGTTGATCGCGGACCTCTTTCTAGGGTTGGGCCCGCCCTAGGGAGGGGGTCGTGACAGATTTGGTATCAGAGCTTAGGGTTTTAGGTTCTGTAGACACGTTGCATTAGATGAGGGTATTCAAAGGGTAGTTTTGTGTCTGTAGAAAAATGTCTGGACGTGGCCGTGGTACTGGTACTCAACGTGGGAGATGGATAGTTTGACGATACTCGAGAATGACGTGTAATAGTGTAGAGAGACCTCACACTCAGCCGATAAATCTTGAAATTGTTATAACTTATTTGGTGTACATCTGATTGTTGAGGATAATGAGGAGTTTAGACTTATACCTTCACTAGTTTCGACAGTTGCCCTTTTCGCTATTTCCGTAGTTGTATCTGACGTGATTTCTACAGTGGTACTTAATGTGAATTTTCTGTCGTAGTTATAACATCGTCGTGAGTGAGTAAGTCGAAGACCTTGGAATTTGGGTGTTTGAGAAAGAAGGAAAAAGAGTTTATTGACACTTTTGTTTAAGCAAACAAATGCTATAATACCTAGCAAAGCAACAAAATATAAGATTTATGATTGCGTTATGGAATATAACAACTTGGTTGTGTTGCAAGGACAGGATCATCTTCGAATTGATAATCTTCCCATTGGCGTTTTGCACGAAGAGACATTGGAATGAGGCCGTCGATGACTTGGATTTCGAGACTGTCAGGAAACTTGATTTTGTTATAGCCTTGAACGATACTTCTATATGATTCTTCGATAGTAGTGAAGATTTGCCAGTCTTTATCATTAGTATTACTTTCTAGGCTTCGACGGACTGAGTCTGCGGAGAGAGCTCTAAGATCACAGGATTGACGAAAGGTAATATCTGCTGGGAAATATCATCGTATCCATAGTAAGCTCTAAGCTTTGGTCTAGATGGCCAACTACTGAGTCTCCAATTAGTGAGTTGATGTGATGGATGGTATGATTCTTATAAGATGAATTGGGTGATAAATGAGTGAATAGTCTGTCATCTCCATTCTGGAGTAATGGTTTCGATCCAGACAGTAATACTTTTGTGTCGTTTATACCATCGATGTAAAATATTACTGATGAAGGAGGAAGCTCACTTAGGATGGCTTCTGAGATACCAGGATAGTTGGGATGGATTGGACTTGGTCCAAGAATAAATCCATTTAGGAAACCAAGTTCAAACAAGGTGCCAAGACTCCATTGGCAATGATTGAAGAAATCATGGCTGTTGATGAAAACTGTGGAATGGAATCTGTGATATCCACAATGAACAATCGCAGAATTATTTTTGTATTGGATTAAACCATCTGTTTTACCATTCCAAATGGTTCTAAGAATGTAACACCACCTCATGAAGTTGGTAGGAACTCTTGCCACGATATCTATTGCAACCTCTTTGGGTAAAAGAGCGGACGGAGCTTCATTGAGATAATTGTAGATGTCTCTCATAAGGTCTCGAACATAATTAGAGTCTATTATTGCACGATCAGTGACTGGCCATTTACAAAGCTTTTGGTATATCACCTTAGCTCTAGCAGATTTTGAACAGGGATTAGGATTGGTAGAGGAGGATGCCATGAAAGAAATTTGAGTAATTCCCTAAGAACTTATGCATTTCTTTATAGGGGTGATAGCAATAATTTCTTCGTGAAAAGACGTTTTCACAGTATCCATGCATAATTGGAAGGGATAATAATTGTCGTGATGATTAGATGTAAAGCAGATGTATGAGGGACATGCAAATCCTCTTTTCGGTAGTGGGAATCTTAAGTTGGTGGATTTTGCGTAAACTGCTAAAAACTTTTACAGTTGTTGTTTGAGCGGGACCCTTAGGTGGAGCCTTTTCCTTTGGAGACAAGATAGTTGGTTCGTAAGTTATAGCACAGGTTAGAACAATGATAATAATTGAGGGCATTATTCATATGATGGTGAGTGTGAGATGTATAATGATCGTTAGAGTTTGAAATATGTTTCCATTCAGAAATATCTGAATTTTGGTGATAGATACGTTGGATGGAGTTTCTAAGTAACTGTGGTTGTACTACTGATTAGTATTCAGAAAAGATTAATGAAGTTACTGATGCACTGAGTGGGAAGAATGTGAGATAATTTTTGAGCGAGAATGTTCGAGGAGATGACATTGGTATGTTTGACTTTTGGATTGTTCAATAGTGGGAGATCTGGGGTGAGGCATACGATGATCCTTATTACATGAAAACTGAGAGCACTAAGATGTATCAAGAGAAGACTTAATGGTGGTTGGGAATGAAGAGAGAGATTTAAGTGTTTATACCTCGGTGTTTAGTTTGTCAGTAAGATATAGGAGAGCATCAACAACCAGTTGGATTACTCTAGTCTTCATCTAGACCTAAGTGGCCATGGGTAAATATCGTGATGGAATTATAGTACGACTATCGAGGACACGGTTTGGTTATGATGTAATTTGTGTAGTAGTGGATCGATTGTGTAGGTCTGCTCATTTTTTTCTAGCGATTTGAGTTATGTGGGGACCAGAGAGTTTAGCAGAACTGTATGTGGGGCAGATTGTGCGGTTACATAGTGTACCTTTATCGATTGTATCGGATAGAGTTGTCGGATTTACTTCTCATTTTCGGGAGAGTTTCTGGAAGACTATCGGATCAAAGATTTCTACGAACGTCTCATTTCATCTTCATTTGATAGAGTTTGCATACAACAACAGCTTTCAGGCAAGTATCGATATGGCTCCATTTGAGGCATTGTATGAGAGGAGGTGCAGAACCCCTATTTGTTGGGGCAAGGTTGGAGATAGACAGATTCATGGCTCAGACTTGGTAGATATGATATATGAAATGATCAGATTAATCCGAGCGAGACTGTTGGTTGAGTAGAATCGATAGAAGAGTTTGGTTAACAATATGAGGTATGATCTCGAGTACCAAATTGGGGATACAGTATTCTTGAAAATTTCTTATTGGGACGGAGCATTGAGGTTTGGTCGGAAGAGAACGTCTTCTTCGAGCTGTAATGGTTCTTTAGATATTTTAAAATATAATTAATTATGAATAATGACGTATCATATAGCATTACCATTGGAATTAGAAAGGGATTCATAAAGTGATTCGTATATTCGTTCTAACGAAGTTCGTACCAGACTATCGTCACCTTTTAGAAAGTTAACCGTTGTGCCTGAGCAAGAGATTGACATACGAAGATCAGCCCGTGGAGATCAGAGATCAAAAGATTCGAGAGTTGAGATCCAGATGTATTTCTTTTTGAAAGGTTTTGTGGTCTAATCATCACATTCAGGAAGCGATTTGGGAAGTGGATCAGGATTTGAAGGAAAGATATCCAGAACTATTTGAGGATTTAGAAATTTCGGGGACGAAATTTTTGTAAGGTGGGTAGATTGTAATACCGCGTTTCAAAAAAAAAAAAAAAAAATTCTTTTGAAAGTTTTTAAAAGGGGACAGAGGGAGACACTTACGAAGAAAACTTAAAAGCAAAAGTTTCTCTCTCCTATTATTTCTTTTTCTCTCCCTTTACCAAATCTTTAAACTGCCGCCACCGCTCCTCCGGCAATCAGCCGCCACCACGCGCCGGTCCATCAGAAAGCTGCCGCCGTCAGATTTCCATCGCCGCCGAGATCGAGCCGATCGGACGCCGGACGCTCCCTCACGCGCCGTCGGAGGATGACGAGTCGTCGCCATCGTTTCTACATTTTCCGGCCGCCCCTCCGGCACGGTCACTTTTGACGGCCACCTCCGGCGAGTGAACACTTTTCAGGCCGAGATCTTTCCAACGGCAGTGGTCACTTTGAGATCCGACATCGTTTGGGTTGTTTTCCGTTTTATATCTACCGGTAATTCGGGATTTGTACTGGAAGTTGAGATCCGACCGTTGGATCGGCGATCCGATCGCATCAGATTGTTGCTCTCGATTATACGAGCGTTTTGGTATATATATCTACCGTTGAAAGTTTCTGGTGGTGGGGCCCGCTTTTTAGTTGTGGGGCCCGATCTTCGTTGTGGGGCCCGCTTTCCTCGTTAAGCGTATCAGCAAGTTCCGAAGCCGTCGTTGTGATCCTTGAGATATTCGCTGACCATTGGATCTTTCTTTGAGAGATTTGGAGATCGTTGGAGCTCGGTATGATTATTACTGTTTTGTGTGTTGGGGGTGTAGAATGGATAGAATTGGAAAGTTTAGGGGTAAAATCGTAATTTTGGTTAAATTGAGGGACCTAATCGTAATTTATATTTTTCAGATTCTTAGCGAAGATTAAGGGCTTTTGCATGGATAGAGGTAAGTACACTCTGTGGTGATTCTCTTAACATATTGTTTGATGTTTGATGGTTGTTGTGAGAATTGGTATATATAATATAAAGTATATATATATATATAATATATATATATATATTATATATATATATATATATATATATATATTATATATATATATATATTGTGAAGATATAATATTGAGATATTGAAAGTATGATAATATGAGATCATAATTATTGATATGAGATTTGTGGATTGGATGTGAGATGTGATTGTATGGATTATGTGTGTTGTTGTGATATGCTGCCGGGTTTGGTATAATAGTGGTCGGATTTGAGATGAGATGTTATGATACATCAGGTGATATGAGATGATAGAAAACCTTGGGAGTTGTCATTGAGGTACACTCCTACTGGTTTTGATATGGGGAAGTACGGGGGCTTCCTATTTGAGTATATTTTACTCACATTTTACGAGTTGATATGGTTGAAAACCTTGGAAGTTGTCATTGAGGACTCTTCCATTGGTTTTGATATGGGGGAGTACGGGGGCTTCCTCATTGAGTATATTTCAGACCTCTGTTATACTAGACGAGTGAGTAGCAGCCATGTTTGATGGATGTTGGTACTGTTGAGATGGGATGTTTGTTGTGATGATATTATAATATATGTTATTTTCATATATTGTATGATAATAAAAATATATATACCCACATATAATTATATATGCTCGTTGGAAAATGGACTGAGTAATCGATAGCATGAAAACATAAAAGGTGAATACTAATTTGAGATATAAATTGTATATTTGTACTATGAATTACAATATTGAGTACTATGTGATTTTGAGATGGGTTGATGGATGAAATGAGATGAGATGTGTTGTATGTGTTGTATTGGATGTTGTGTGAGATTATTGTTATGCTACCGGATTTAGTATGATAATGGTTGGAGATAGATGTGATGAGACATCAGGTGGTTTGAGATATTGATAAACCTTGGAAGTAGTGATGATATACTCTTCCATTGGTTTCGAGTTGATGGTAACCCTTGGGAGTTGTGATGAGATACTCTCCCATTGGTTATGATATGGTGGGAAACCTTGAGAGTTGTGATGAGGTACTCTCTCATTGGTTTCAATCCATTATTATACCGAATCCGGATAGCAAACCTTGATTGATTGAGATGTGTTGTTGTGAGTATGTTCTGCCTGAGATAGCTATTATATATCTAAACTGATATTTTCATATATATATATATATATTATATTTTTGTTGGTGAGGTCATGTTGAGAGAATGAGTGTTTACTTGCTGAGCTTTTTAAGCTCATTCCCCTCTTCCCCAAACATTTCAGGTAGTTCGTGAGAATAACAGGAGCAGTACCAGATTTGGATCCACGTGCCACAGTTGTATTTTCGGGTTGGTCCAGACATTCGAGTCGTCATTTGCATTTTTGATCGAGTCTTGTGTTGTAAATCATAAAGGTTGTGTATACTTTATGAGTTTGTAATTTGTGATGTATTATTTGTGTGTTTTAAATTGGTTGATTTGGCATATAGAGTGCTCGAGCTGAAGTTGATCGCGGACCTCTTTCTAGGGTTGGGCCCGCCCTAGGGAGGGGGTCGTGACACATTCTTTCTTAAGGCTGTATTTTGACGTAAAAACTCTCTTATGGGTAGGAAACTTCTTATGCTCGACTCTGTGCAATTGACTGCTTGGCCTAACAATTAAAGGAATCGCAAATCTTGGTTATCTCCTCTAAAAAGAAATGGAAGCGGATGGTTGATTTCTTAGAGGAAGCCGAACTGAGGTAGTCTGTTTCTTTCGAGGGATCCATCTTATAACGTCTTTCTTCACCAAAATTTATTAGAGACCCAAAATTTGCGGATTGCCTGTCATAGTCTTTCTCTTTTGTCTCCTCCTTGCATTCAATACATCCCGCAAATCAAAATTTACAACATTAACAATTGTGAACTTAGAATCAACAAGACTTCCTTTTTCTCAAGAAACTTTAGAATTCATTTGTTGATTTTTTCATGCATAATATTTTTAAAACCCTAATAGAAATTAGTTGAATGATTATAATAATTGTGAACTTACAGTGTTCTCGTCTTTTGCGTTATTCCTTGGAAGGTATTTTATGATCATGAGGTAAATTTAGGAATTGTTTCCTGGAGGAAATTTTAAATCTCCTAATAATAAAGGAAAACAGTGAGGAAGTATCAAAATTTATTGTTTTCTTCCATGCCTTTGCTGTTTTCTTAATCAGGAGAGAGCAAACATATGATACCAAACTATTAAGATCTGCCACTGTTATTTCATGAGCATCAATTTCTTGACAGTAAGTTCCCATGGCTGATTTCCTCCAATGACTTTCCTTTCACAGTAATACTTCATATTCAGCCACCTTAACGGTTTTAACTCATAAAAATCTATGAATTCCATTCCCTAGAGTTTCTTTCTTAATTATATATCCAAGCCTCTTTGTGCCATCTTCACGAACTTAATTTCTGGAAAATAAATCTTACAAATATTCCTCATTTTCTTGAAATGTGTAATAAAATGATATGTCATCTCGCTATTTCTCAGTGTCAATTGAGACAACTCTGCTATACACACCTCTGATTCGACCCTAAAGTATTGGGTGTGAAACTGTCTCTCCATTTCCTGTCAGGTAAATATTGAATTACTGGGAAGAGTTGCATATTAGGTAAAAGCAGTTACTGTCAAAGAATTATGAAAAAGACTTAACTTAAAATTAGGGAAATTATCATATTTTGCTATTTTCTCATCGCTAGATGGTGAACCTAGAAATATGCTCTAAGGAGGATTAAACGTTCTCTTTAGAAAATAAAGAAAAATCGAGAATCCTATATCATATGGGATATGAATTTTCTTTATCCACAATGTCAACATATGGCTTATGAAATTTGAGACGGCCAATTTGCCTCAGTCCTGGTCCATAGAGTTCCTGCATAACCTCTCTTATTATTTTTCCATCCATATGTTGAGGAATATGTATTGGTGGTGGATTTCCGCAGTTGAAAATTGGAGGATTGCCCCATGAGACCATTCCAACATGTTCCCTCTCATAATTTGCAGGCTGATTATTCATATTCATGGACCCAAATAATTGTTGAGGAGCCATAGGTCTGCCATCATCGAATTGGTGTCCATTGGTAGCAGGAATAAATTCTCCAACTTCTTTCTTCCTCTCAGGGGGTTACCGTTCATCCTTTGGGAGAGAAACAAAAAGAATGGCATGAATTGTAGGTCGCAATGTGCCATTTGCCATTATAAGAGCCCTGATGGAATGCCCCTCAAGTTCTTCTAGCTGGATTGGCCTTAAAGTCACTTCATGGCCTTCATTCCTCATACTTTAGGATTGGAAGTCTGGCCAGAACCTTGTTCAACCCTTTCAAGAACTTATAGGATTCTGTTTTGGCCTGTTTCCATCTTTTTTGTTAGAATCTCTACAAAATGAAACAGATTATTAGCATTTATATTCGCATTTGAGGTTGCATCATGTGTTACCCCGGTATCAGGTCATGCTGGCGCTTGATTCTCCTATTTGTGAATTTTCATAGGAGTAATATTCCTCTCAATTTGCTCCACCAAGTATGGAATGTCTCCTTCTTGCCCTAATGTTGTAGGTGCAACCTCCGCATTCTGAGATGTGACAATGTCTTTCCCAAAATTATTATTAATTAGACTAGGCATTGTAATGGACTTGACTTGAATAATTTAGGTACAAACAATATATTTTGGATTACAAAATGTAATGATAAAGCCATGACAAGCTATGTTTGGGACTGATGTTAACAAATGTGTCGTGATGGAGGAAAATGGAGCATGATGGAGGACATTCAGTACACGTTTGATTTTTGAATTAATCGACTTTGTGGATAATTCTTATCCTTGACTTATTTTGGCTCGGGCTGAATTAATTGTTAATTGGACTGGACGTTGTCATGAGGTTGACTTGCATAATTTTGGTGAAAACAAGATATTTTGAATTACAAAATATTTTAAAACTCCGGACAACCAAAACCAAAGTATACTGATCGTTGCAAGTATTAGCGATGCAAGTCTCAGGTTAAGACCAAATACACCTACCCTGATTCGGATTCCCATAGACACATAATCATACTACCAATGGAATTCCGAGGGGTCTATCCAGAGCGAAGCTGTTTCACAAAAACTTCTATTACACTTGCATGAGTATCCAATACCAAAATATATGAGAACTATGCCTTTACGCTTCCATAACACGCACAAGTGTAATACTAGCCTATTCCGCATTATCGATGTCCAGTCTCGATAATACTACGACTAGGGATATTTAATGATTAAACCTTACATAGATTAATATTGTCTCATATCTTATTAATCTGGTACTAATCATATGAACTTTTATCATTTATATATCCCGGTAATCCAATTACAAATGATAAAAGAGCAATTTCCTTTGTCACATAGTTAATTTGTACAACAACACCATGTTCTGTACAAATAGTGATGCTATTGGTCATAATTGTCCAACAATCTCCCACTTGGCCTATAGCCAATCACTCAAATGCCCAACACCTAAACTATATATGGGTCGCTCAAACTTCAGCTGAGAAACAGCTTTCGTCAACGGATTTGCAAGGTTATCATCTGATACGATTTATTCGATCATTACATCGCCACGATGTATGATCGAACGAATCAGATGAATTAGTCGAAGTATATACTTGGATCATTGATGAGACCGTGGTTCTTTAGTCTATGATGTATCCCAGCCCAGTTGCAAACAGAACTACTCCTAATCTAATTAGGAATTTTATAGATCCAAAATGCTTCTTTTGCTGCCTCAGCTGCATCAATGTTCCACTTTTGTTATTTATTCGGCAACAGAATCTTGTTTGGAATATTTTCAGCTCACTGTTCCGTTATTCAAACTAAATATGTACCCTTATTGCGACTTAAAGTCATCTTTGTCGGTTTGGAAACTTACATCGGTGAACCTAGTCACCTCAAGTTAACAGGTGTTAACATGTGTTGTGATGGAGGAAAATGAAGGGTGATTAGCTATTAGGTGAGAGAAGCTTGGCTTTCATATCCCCAACGATTGGAGTGAGCCAGCCTACGGTGCAAATAGACTTGAAGATAAAACCCTAGCAGTTTCAAAAGTCTTAGAGTCGAATAATCAGATCAAGCTTTTTTAAATGAGTTAATTTACAAATTATGTAGCTAAAAAGACAAAATCATTTTTTCCAATTCTAAAACCTAAGCATATTTTCCCAAGACATAATCAAGCTCGTGAAGAAAATTAAGATGAAACCTCTCACCATCACTCATCATTACTCACTCTGAACTCTTTGTATTATATATTTTCTTGCTAAGATTTTTCCACTGCATAGAAACATGAGAAAATAATCAGATTTTTCCGCTTCAACCTCAGAAAATATTGAAAATTTGAATATAGATTATAAATTAGAATCAAGTTAGGAAATAAAAAATCAAAAGGGAAGTTGAGTCATCGGTTTATTGAGCTATACGGGATCGTAGAGCGAATTGGACCAGTTGCTTACATACTTGCATTGCCACCAGAGTTATCAAAGATTCACGATGTTTTCCACGTGTCCATGTTGAGGAGGTATTGATCAGATCCTTCTCACGTTTTGCAGGAACAACCAATTTAGTTGAGAGAATACTTGACATATGGAGAAGAACTGGTGGGAATTATGGCAAGAGAGTTGAGATAACTGAGGAATAAGATGATTCCGTTGATGAAAATATTATGGGGTAAACACTAGAAAGCGGAAGCTACTCAAGAGCGTGAAGAAGATATGAAGAACGAATATCCTCACTTGTTTCCACCCTCATATATGTGAATTTCGAGGACGAAATTCTTTTAAGGAAGAGAGAGTTGTAACACCCCAATTTATTTTTCTTCATGTTTTAATTCATTAATTATGGTGTGTTGGAAATTTAAAGGCTTAATTGTTAGGTTTGTAAAAGTTTGATTAAAAATGATAAAAGGGATGAGTTGAGGGAGGCAAATGATATTTGCCATGTTAGTATATAAAAATTTTACATCACATTTTCACTTTTCCAGTGGCCATTTTCATGAGAAGCGGAAGGTGAGAGAGATAGGAAAAAAAGAGAAAAGAGAGAGTTTTGGTCCTGATCCGAAGCTGATCTCGATCGGGTCTTTCGGGAGAAATATAGAACTCGACGAGAGGAACATTTTTTACGGTAGTGTTATCGCGAGAAACGATCGATTTTCATAGATTTTTCAGCAATAAACTTTTTATGGTTTTCTTGATTTTCGTTGATCAATAACTTCGATTAACGAACTGTCAGCGGCATTGGAACCGGGAGAATGAGATGAATGCTCGGCCACCAAAAAATACGAATTCTGAACGGCGCGTGAGACCCATCCGAGGCCCGAGAGAGCGACGTGTGGGAGCCACGTGCCGAACAAAATCTTGCCGCCGATGTCCCAAGTCTCCCTCCATTCTGTCCCAACCCTTCTGAGTAGTAACGGACCTCTGAATCTCGATTTTCATATTAATAAACGTTATGTGTTTCAGAATATAAATAGCTTTAAAGTGTGATTAATTTACTTGCTTAGACTATATAAATGATTGTCTTGTGGTTGGAAGTGAATGGCAGATTTAATCGAAGAATATAATAGAGTAAGAATGTGTGAGGCAAGTTATTGTAGGCCTGAGCTTTGGGCTATTGATGTTGAAATAGTTTGTGGATATGTGTATGTTGCGAATCGAATATGAATGTAAGTTTGATTAGTGTGAATTGTATAAGGGAAATCTGTATTATAGACGAAACTCTGCCAAAATTTCATCAGGATTACGAGAGCGACTAAGTCACGTTTCTTGCATATTCTTTCATATACTCTAATTAGGATTATGTTTTTTTATCATAAATTCTTTTATCTCTTTAGGTGATCGTGATATCGTTGGCAGAGACAGTCCTGCTGCATAGTTTTTTTCCTCTATAGTCAGCTCACCAGGTGCATGGATAAGCTTGTAACATTGATATTTTTCAAAGTATATAGCTATGTATGTTTTCTTAAATGAATTTTCAAGGTAATGCATTAAATTATTTAATTTTTAAAAAGTTTATATTTTGCTATAAAAGAATGGATCGAATATTGATTATGTTGAAATCGTAAGTTTGTGATATATAAGAAAATTTGCATGGTATTTGAGATACGCGAGCATGTATTTTAGAAATGATTTTTAAATTAGGATGCATTTTGTGTACATATACGTGTCAGATGATTTACCGTGAGACGAGGTCTCATGTTTCCAGTTTTGCTCTGGATGCCAGTTATTGCCATGAGGATGCCTCATGTTGTCAGATTTGCCATATTTTCACGAGTGTGTATATAGATGAATGTATAACTTTTTTTATACAAGTATTTTTGTGCAGGATGACATTATGAGAAATGAGATTTATGATTTCAAGAAAATATTTTAATAATCAGTTTACAGATTTATGTATGTATTATAGTATGAAAGACTTATTCAATTCGTCTTGTTACTTGTTTATCCACAACATTAAGATGTGATCAATTTCACTAAGCTTGAGCTTACTCTTTTCTTTAATTTTACATGTTAAGAAGATTAGTAAAACTTTCCTTTTGTCTTTTGTTATTTCTTCATCATTTTTCTGCCAATAGAGAAAGGTTGTGCCAACAATAGAGTATTTTTTTGTAATATTTTTGGGATGAAGGTTTTAGATATATCTTCCCTGTGTGAATTATTATTTTGTTATAGGCACAGAGCCTATATTTGATACGTTGATGTATATATATTTTATCATGGATGATTATTTTGGGATGGATTGTGGAGATCTTATATATATATATATATATATGATATTGTTCAGATTAGATTTTAGCTTGTATTCAGGGATTTAGTATATTTTATAGGGGAAACTCTGTCAGTTTCACGTCTCTGTGTCACTCCTACTCTATCTAAAGGGACGGGTGTGATATTTTATGGTATCAGAGCCCTAAGTTCATAGATTATGTAGACTTTTCATTTACTTGATTGGTTATTCTATGTTTATTAGCAACTGATATCTTTCATGTGTTTTCAGATGCCTCCACGTTCCAGAGTCCGGGGCGCAGGTCGAGTCCATTTGCATAGGATAGCAGATGTTGACCAACCTTCTAGGGAACCTCCAATTAATGAGGATGTTAATTCTTATGTCGGGAACCCTATACCCGTTGAGGTAGATGACTCGCGTACCTCAATTCTCAGAGATAGTATCCCGGTGCGTCATCCTCCTAACGATGATATTCCTCCAGCCTTTACAGCACCTCAGGGGAATATCCCAGTGCCTCCGCAGCATCCTCCTCCACCTCCTCAAGCATACCAGGCTTACCCTTCACCTCCTCCGGATTTAGAAAGTACAATGTAGTCATCATGATAGTTTCTAATTTCTATGGAATCCACACCATGACTATGAAGTTAAAACATCAATTACAAAATCTCATATATAATGACATTACTATTTATTACTTATGCAAAGGATAAAAAATTCTGCAGATAATATATAGATTACGATTATTGAAATGTACAGTCATATAACGCTAATCCATCAGAACCCCTCCAACATAGGCCCTGTAATATTTAGCAACTTAAATTGAGTACAAATATTTACCTGATCCAAACAGAACATAAAATCCAGAAGCCACATCTATCTCTGATTAATCTCCCTGTAAATAATAAGTTAACTAGTGATGCCAAAATTTTGTTGCAACTTTACCTAAGAAAAAGGAACGAATTTCCAAGACTTCGAATACAGCAACCAACCTTAGGGAGCATGAAAAAGGAGGGAAGGGGAAGTTAATATGTTTTTTCTCTTAAAGATCTAAACAGCTAACTAAGACTTTGAATTTGAGTTTGTTGTTGGATTGAGTTCTGTCACTCAATTTGCCGATTTTCTATGAAATTTCGGGGTTATCCTAAGGTTCTGACCCTATGCGGAAATAATCACAATTAATTGAGACAAGTCCTAATTAATGTGTCTATGGAAAATCAACTACCAACCACAATATCCAACAACAATAAATCCACAATATTAATTTAATATGAAATGTAAATTGCGGAAAGGTAAATCAATCACACAAAATCAACACAATAATTTTGGTGACGAAGTGGAAAACTCTTCCAAGTAAAAAAACCACTCCGGGTATAGGCTACCACCCGAATCCACTATATCGAGAAAAACTTACAGCGATGGTCAAGACATATGGTGGCAACTCCACCGACTCAAGTACCTCTATACTGCAAGAACTCAAGGCAACTCCTCAAGCCCGCGACCCACGGTTTTCTTCAGAACCTCTGAAGTCTCTGAGTAGATTATATCACCAATGACGCCGGAACTCCGACTACCAAACTTCCTCCTATAGAACTCTAAAGGATTAGGGAATTTGGGTTAAGTTGTGTTGAAGGTTTATCAAAGAATGGATTTCACCATTAACAAAGAAGACATAAGATTCAAAGAGTCTTCAAGGTGAAATCAAAGAGAGTTGAAAGCTTTGAGAGTATTTGGCTCACGAGAAATATGCTCCAACTAATGAGAATGGCGGCTAAGGGTTATATTTATAGGTAGGGTGAAAACCTAGGGTTTTGCAGGCTAAAAACGCGTTCAGATCGCAATCGTGTTCGAACGCTTACTAGAACGCTACACGAACGCGCCCTTTCTGTGAAGACTCGTTCGAACGTCAATCGAACGCACAATGAACATGAGCTCTCTGGAATGCTCCCATTCGAACCCCACAAGAACGTGCCTCGAACGTTTGCTCTCTGGAATGCTCCCGTTCGAACCCAATAAAGAACGTGCCACTAACGCCACACGTTCGAACCCACAAACGAACGCATCACTAACGCCAATCGTTCGAACACTGCAACGAACGCACCACGAACGTATGTCTGATGCACAGCAGCCAGAAACCAGTCCAATTGCACAAAGATCTTCATGAAAGATTACAACCCAATTGAACTTGTTTTGTCACGGACACATGCCAATAAAAAAGGTGCTAACAATCTCCCCCTTTGGCATTCCGTGACAAAACACTACCTAATACAAAGACTACGGTAATAGACCCAAAAAGGAAATAGTCATCTGTCAACCATCAAACAGTGACTTATTACAAATGGACTCGATCTAACACCTAACAAAGTAGTCTTAAAATTAATGCCACCGCAGCAACATACATGTTACCTGAAACATCCACAAACAACAATATACCGTGAAAAGCATTGGGATAATCAAGTAAAACATAAAGCAGGTAAAAATCTCATGCATGTACAAGTAGAAATCCCTCTCCCCATTAATCTTAACTCCCCTTAAAACGGAGATATCTAAAGGATATTCTACGACTCCCTCCTATATATTAAGGCTCTCCCCCTTAATATATTACTCTCCCCCTTTTTGTCACGAAATGACAAAGGCTAAAAGAAACAGGAAAAATAACATGAGAACAGGAGAAAACACAAGCAAGAGCATAAACAAACAGGAATTACTCCCTGACCGGCGTAAACACACACGTATAACGCAAGCGCACGTATCGTTCAAGTAGTATAAAAATATCGATCCCACGATGACTTAATTCCTACTGTTGTTATTAATTGTTGATACTATTTATTTACAGAGATCTAATTATAGGGAGAAGGGAATGATTGCTTGAAATGATCTGCTTTGAAGATTTGCTAAATAAATAAATAAATAAAAAGACAAAAGAAAATACTAAGGAAAATAAAAGACTCAAAGATCTAGGGTTGTTAATCTTTCTAATATCAATTAAAAGATGAAGTAGTTAAATCATAGTTGGGTAAATTATTGAATTATTAATCTGGAACACTAAATTATGTAAAAGCCTCTTTCGAATGATCATTTACAAATACCTAGTTATAATCCAATTGAACCATATGTCTATGTCAATTAAATTACCTAGATTCATTAAGGTTAAGTTCCAATTATGACTACCCCCGCCCAACAGGTATATTCCTATCCTGTAAGGAAATCTATTAAAAGTTTATTATCCTTAAAGAAGATCGTGGGTTGTTGAGTATAAGGTCTTTAAACTTAAAATCCCTATGTCTAGTTCATTTTAAGTTTTATCTAATCAATTTTATTAGTGATCAGTTAATAAAAAGGCATTAAGGTTATGACTCAACAAATAATTCTTTTAAATTACTCAAACTATAATCTAACCCTTTTAAAACCGGTTATATTAGATTTTATCACAACCCTAGATATTTAATTTAGTTACAATACATAGCTAAAACTAATAAAAACTTAAAAGACATAAAATGAAATTGCTGAAAAGTAATAAAAAGAAATGCTAAGGTAAAAGGAATTAACTTCTACTATTTACTATTTAGATATCTCCCAATAATATAATATATAATCTTGTGATATTTTAAACCAACCGTCCAGAATGGCGGTATCCTGATTAAGTCAAATTAAAATAAACCAGCCATAAAAGCGGAACAAAAATTAAACCAACCGTCCAGTATGGCGGTATCCTTTATTAATTCAGATTTTAAATAGTTTATATATTATATTTTAAGGGAGATTAATCTAAATAGTAAAAGTAAAAGTATTACCTTATTACCTCAGCATGGAGAAGTTACCTCCTCATAGATGGATAGAATTACTACTACAAAACGTAAATAAAACTGAATATAAGAAGAAAATAAGAAGAACTCTCTTTTATTTAAGTATTTACAGAGGATTTGGTACATTTGAAACTAAAAATTCGAAATCTATTTATAGGCAAAAAAAAATAATTTTTTATTATTATTTTCTGATTTTTATTTTTTAATTATTTAATTATTTAATTATTATTTTTTTTGGATCGCTGAATTTTCGACACGTGGCATGGTGGCTAAAAAAGACGGCTCGTTGAATTTTTGACATGTGGCATGGTGGTGCAATTACCAAAATACCCTCGGTGTCGGGACGCCCAAAATTACCAAAATACCATTTTCGTCAAATTTCACAGTTTTGCTCCAAATCACCTCCAGAATATCTTGAATCTTTATTTCGGTGTCGGGATGTCCAAAATACCATTTGTGTCGGGACGCCCAAAATTACCAAAATACCCTTTTGGCCAAATTTCACCAAATTTCACAGTTTTGCTCCAAATCACCTCCAAAATGTCCTGAAACTTTATTTATCTGCAAAATAACACAAAACACATCAAAATATTCACAAAACTCAAGAAACTATACAAAATATTAAGTTAAATGAGTGGGAAATAATGATACATTTATCACTCATCACACCCCCAAACCTAACATTTTGCTAGTCCTCGAGCAAAATACAAAATAAAATAACATAATAAAATTTAACTAAGCCACTTTCGTAGGGATCACGATTGCATTTAGCATATACAACAAGCCTTTAAACCCCTAGGTGTCCCTAGTGGACGAGTTGTAGTCTCGTGAGGGTTTACAGTAATGATACCCACAAACATTTTATAAAAGTTAAAAGGTAGTGAAACTAATGCACACAAAAGCAAAAAGACAAGCGAAAAGAGAATAAATAAGTTAGTGACTAATCAGGTGAAACTTCTACTCCAAGTTATTAGTTGTTTTGTTTCATTTTAAATTACTGAATAAGTAAATTCTCCGATTATTTTTATCATTCTCCATATACACAATTAACAAAGTATTATACAACTCATTTTTGCCCACAACAGTCATAAGTGCAGTTGATAAGAGAGTAATATTTTTGTCCTAAAGTTTTATCAGAATTCACATCTTTTATAGTAATGGAATAAATTTTTTGATTTTTTCTTTGATTTCTTTTTTCTCTATTTTTTTTATTTATATACAATATCTTCCATCTATGTAGCGAGCTTTAGGTCGGTGGCTCCCAAACCATTTGGCTTTAGGGCATCAGGTGTTAAGACACCCCTAAGGACTTAATTACTCAGACTTCAGATATATATATTTATTTTTTCAGCATCTTTTTGATCCATGTAGCGAGTGTTGGGCCAATGACTCCCAAACCAGTTGGTTTTAGGGCATTAGGTATTAAAATACCATTACAGACTTAATAACTCGGATCTCAGATGTAAAACTTTTTTTTTTTATTCCATCACTTTTTTTGAGATGCTTCTCCAATTAAACTATAGCACTGAATATTGCAATCTTTTCAATTTTATCCTATGTCCGTATGTTACCATGTATGTTGATAATATCTGCCAACTAAGTATATGAAGATCCATTTTAGTCAGTTTAATGGAGAATTTACAGATTAAATAATTCAAAAGTGAATAAACAAAAATTAACTTGTTTTGAATTAGGTTTGAAATACGTCTCAGGAGTGGAAATTCCTTACAAAGCTATTTCTTACCAATTTCATCTTTTTAGTCAACATAAAAACAAAACCATAAAAAAAATATTTTTTACTGGTCATGGTGTGTGACTAACTGTCGAATGGACCTCCCGTTGTAGATTCCCCAGATGGAGGGTGGAGCGAGGCTCACTTAAGTACCCTAGCCTCTTAGGCTCTTATCGCTTGTTGTCAGGAATAAACAACGAGTCCTCCAAACTAGTCTGTCACAACACGCTACAAGTGAATGATTATCTAGGTGCCTCCACAGCTTTTCCTTATAAAAAGGTAGTGAGTGAAGGAAGACACCAAACCATTACCTAGCTTTAAATATGCCCTTTGTTTTTATTAATTTTTTAATTTTTTTGTATTTTTCGAAAAATTTTGGACTAAAAATAAAAACACAAACTATAAACAATATACTATTAACTATTCCCCACCCCCAAACCTAAATGAGACATTGTCCCCAATGTCTTAAACAGTAGAAGAAGAGTTTAGAAGATAGTACCTGGTTAGCTGAATTACTACAAGCAAATTAAAGGTTAAGATCCAGATTTATTCGACGCTTCTTACCACGATCATCATCGGACCATTTTATCTTTGAAATGATAGGGTCAACTTGTGGTTCATAGGCTATAAGTTGGTCTATTAGATCCGGAGTAGACCTGGCAGTAAAAATGAGTTCTTTCATAGGTTTTGACACGAACCCATTTCTCCGAGCATCATCAAGAAACACACAAAGAAAATCATAAAATCCATCAACGTTGAGCAGTCCAAGCGGTTTCTGGTGTATGTTCAGGTTCGCCCAAGATAGAACTATAAAAATTTCCTTTAATGTACCCAAGCCACCTGGCAGAGCAATAAAAGCATCAGAACGGTTAATCATTTCAACCAGTCGTTCAGACATACCTGGCACGATCAGTTCCTCTCCGTTTGATGATCCAATAAGATTTGCCTCTACCAAGGGTTTTGGGATGATTCCCAAAACATGACTGCCTCCTTCTTGTACGACCTTTGAAACGATCCCCATTAGTCCAAGATTGCCTCCGCCATATATTAAGTGCATATTCCTTGCAGCTAAGACTCGACCCAATTCTTGTGCTGCTTCTATGTATTGTGGTTTAGTACCAACAGTACTACCGCAAAACACACAAATGTTCTCAACTCGTCTTCTTGAAGTGGCTTCCATTTTGTTTTATGTATTTCTTTCTTAACTCTGGATGCCTCCAAAGGTGCAATGACGGGCTGAATTTATAGTACCTGAAAAGATTGAGTAATAATAGCACTAATATCTTTCAAATGACGTTTGTTAGCTAAACAACAAAAGAAATCGTGAAAGGTCAAAAAGTCTGGATCCTGTCTACGAAAATAAAGATAATTACGACAGAAAAGCAAATCAAAGCAATAATTAAGGCAACGGAATTGTGTATGCAATACGCCATTCGTTTAGTATAAATTCATTTAGGATGCGTCTCAAGAATTCATTCTTTACTTAGCCATCCCTAATGAATTATCTCTTTTCTTTTCCAAACACATCTCCTTCTGTCTTAAAATGGTTTGTTTGAGCTTTTCCCCTACAAAAATAACACACACAATAAAAAATATTCTACAACATGTATACACAAAATATGAAAAACATAAATTATAACAGAGTGCATGGGTTGCCTCCCTACTAGCGCTAAATTTTTCGTCTTCAGCCAGACGTGACTGAAATCTATCTGTCAAGGAGGTTTCAGCGTCGTTTTGGATGTCCGATTAAAGACATTTCCATGAGCGTTGCTTTTGAAAGGTCTCTTCCAACGGTAAAGTGGCAAAAAGAGTTTTGTCTCATTCAGTGCTTGTGCCACCTTTTTAATCTTTGTTGGTCCAGTGGTTCCTGAAAAGAAAGAAAGAAAATCAGGAGGTCTTGTATGGTGTTTGACTTGGAATGGAAGTTTCATTCTGTCAAACTTCTGTGTGATATCTTTAAATTTTACTCCCCAAAACATCGATGTTTTTCCTGAATGTTCTGGATCTTTGATAAGTTCAGACATTTGCTCCTCCATTTGCTCTGTTTTTTGCTCCACCTTTTCTTCACAGATGAGTTTTAAGATTTCTGCATTGAGTTCTTCATCTGTCATTTGTGAAATGCATGCTCCTGAAATATCAATGTGAGAATGTAAAGAAATATCAGATTTTAGGTCTTCATCCTCTGATCTGAGTTAGCTGATTGGCTTAGGTAGATCGTCTTCAAACATTAGTGCAAAGCATTCTCCAAGATCTGCATTCTGAGGATGGAAAGTTTCATCCTTCCGTGTTGGTGCAGTTGGTACAAGTAACTCAGCTTCTTCATCCTCGTCAGAGTCAGAATAATAAAAATCAAATTGAGACTTTGTTGGTTTGGGCTCCTGAACCGATATCTCAGATTCTTGATACTGCTCAGCCTCATCCTCTGTTATGATGTAATGATGAGTTTCAGGATATTCGAAGGCTTCTTCAATAGTATTTGAATTTGCTCCGTGAGATATGTGATTCAGGTTCTCTGTTAATTGTCTAACTTGATCTGTCATTCTTTGTATAGACGCTGCTTGACTCTGAATTTTTACATTAAATTGAGCTTCCCGTTCCTCGAACAAATTTTTGAGCATGTGAATCAACTGATCTTCCTCTGATGGATCTGGTTCTTGATAAAGATTATAGATGGATGGTGGATAAGATGGAAAATGTGATGATTCTACGTACCTTGGTTGATTCCAAAAATTCTGCCACTCTGAAAGGTATATACATTGATCGCTCGGGTGGTTTCCATCACAAATTACACATCTCCCCATTTCATTCGGTTGAGCAAATGTAGAATTGCTTGATTCTGAATTCCAGTGATAATTGTTGTGTTGGACAACAGACCTCAGAAAACCGGACTGTTGCTCCCAGATTTGGGGTGTATCTTCTAGTAAAGCTCGTGATCTTTCAATTTCCCAATGTTGTTCCATTTTTCAATTACCTGAAAACAAAAGAAAGAAAAAAAATTACAGATAAAGAAAATTAGATACAAGTAAATTAGATAGCTTCAAAATTAATAACTCAAGAAAAATAAGTCCCCAGCAACGGCGCCAAAAACTTGACCGGCGTAAACACACACGTATAACGCAAGCGCACGTATCGTTCAAGTAGTATAAAAATATCGATCCCACAATGACTTAATTCCTACTGTTGTTATTAATTGTTGATACTATTTATTTACAGAGATCTAATTATAGGGAGAAGGGAATGATTGCTTGAAATGATCTGCTTTGAAGATTTGCTAAATAAATAATAAATAAAAAGACAAAAGAAAATACTAAGGAAAATAAAAGACTCAAAGATCTAGGGTTGTTAATCTTTCTAATATCAATTAAAAGATGAAGTAGTTAAATCATAGTTGGGTAAATTATTGAATTATTAATCTGGAACACTAAATTATGTAAAAGCCTCTTTCGAATGATCATTTACAAATACCTAGTTATAATCCAATTGAACCATATGTCTATGTCAATTAAATTACCTAGATTCATTAAGGTTAAGTTCCAATTATGACTACCCCCGCCCAACAGGTATATTCCTATCCTGTAAGGAAATCTATTAAAGGTTTATCTATCCTTAAAGAAGATCGTGGGTTGTTGAGTATAAGGTCTTTAAACTTAAAATCCCTATGTCTAGTTCATTTTAAGTTTTATCTAATCAATTTTATTAGTGATCAGTTAATAAAAAGGCATTAAGGTTATGACTCAACAAATAATTCTTTTAAATTACTCAAACTATAATCTAACCCTTTTAAAACCGGTTATATTAGATTTTATCACAACCCTAGATATCTAATTTAGTTACAATACATAGCTAAAACTAATAAAAACTTAAAAGACATAAAATGAAATTGCTGAAAAGTAATAAAAAGAAATGCTAAGGTAAAAGGAATTAACTTCTACTATTTACTATTTAGATATCTCCCAATAATATAATATATAATCTTGTGATATTTTAAACCAACCGTCCAGAATGGCGGTATCCTGATTAAGTCAAATTAAAATAAACCAGCCATAAAGGCGGAACAAAAATTAAACCAACCGTCCAGTATGTCGGTATCCTTTATTAATTCAGATTTTAAATAGTTTATATATTATATTTTAAGGGAGATTAATCTAAATAGCAAAAGTAAAAGTATTACCTTATTACCTCAGCATGGAGAAGTTACCCCCTCATAGATGGATAGAATTACTATTACAAAGCGTAAATAAAACTGAATATAAGAAGAAAATAAGAAGAACTCTCTTTTATTTAAGTATTTACAGAGGATTTGGTACATTTGAAACTAAAAATTCGAAATCTATTTATAGGCAAAAAATAATAATTTTTTATTATTATTTTCTATTTTTATTTTTTAATTATTTAATTATTTAATTATTTTTTTTTTGGATCGCTGAATTTTCGACACGTGGCATGGTGGCTAAAAAAGACGGCTTGTTGAATTTTTGACATGTGGCATGGTGGTGCAATTACCAAAATACCCTCGGTGTCGGGACGCCCAAAATTACCAAAATACCCTTTTCGTCAAATTTCACAGTTTTGCTCCAAATCACCTCCAGAATATCTTGAATCTTTATTTCGGTGTCGGGATGTCCAAAATACCCTTTGTGTCGGGACGCCCAAAATTACCAAAATACCATTTTGGCCAAATTTCACAGTTTTGCTCCAAATCACCTCCAGAATGTCCTGAAACTTTATTTATCTGCAAAATAACACAAAACACATCAAAATATTCACAAAATCAAGAAACTATACAAAATATTAAGTTAAATGAGTGGGAAATAGTGATACATTTATCACTCATCACTCCCCCTCACTAACAGGCACATAAAGTTAGCAAAATAAAACACGGGAAGCAAACCAAAACTCAGAAAGGTGCACAGGAAAGAACAAATTGGTATGCAATAACATGAAGCACACACATGCACATACTGAGAGAAATAAAAATCCTGTCAAAAACTGACTGAAACAACATTTCAAGCTGATACAATGATACCCAGTCAGTATTCAAGTGTTTATGACATGAAACAATATGCATCATTTTAAAAGAGGCTGAATACAACACTTATGCATATGACATAAACACCAAAGCATATAAAGCACTTGCGTGAAAAATAAAGTGCATAACGAATCAAGGCTTAAGACCTTATTTTATGAGCTGGACACAGCCAAATAAATCCATCTCTAAACAAACCAAGTCCACAAAATAGGTGTTCAAACCCAGCACCACTAGGACCTGAAAATAAGCAACATTGGTTGCATGCTATATTACTTACCCCAGAAATATCATGAGCTCATATTTAATAACTCTTTCGAGTGAAGGGTTTTTGCCCTTATCTTTTGAATTTGGCCATTTTGGCTCTTTTACACTTGAGTCTCATTTTTCTTTTTAAATATATTTCTTTTTGCTTTTACAAGGGGATAGCAAGGTCATCTAGTCAAAGGTCACACTATTGAGCAAACAGGATATGATAGAAATTAGATTGCTATTCCAAAAACTCATACATGCGACCAAGTCTTGATAAATTAAAACGTGTATGTGAAGGTGCAAGCACAAGATATACCAAAGGTTTTTATCACACACACTCATGTATATAGAGCATCAACAAAATAAAAGCATATCATACATGCATAATCATATATCCTACATACCAGGATCACATGCATAAGCTTTTCATGCTCTAACAAGCCGTAAATAAAAAAATTGTCTTTTTCATTTTCTATTTTTTTTGATTTTTCAGTTTTAAAGCACAAAAAAAATAAAGACACAAAACAGCTTGTAAAACATCCAATGGTACGTGGAGTTGTATCCCGAGTGCAGATCATACTACCGTCCATTCGGAATCGGCTATGAAATTTATGTCCGGGTTTCCATCCTATATACCAAGGGACATATAACAAAAACAAGACACACACACACACCCATATGCAGTGAAAACAAAATAAACGTGCAAAAACATAAAACACACGCACACACACATGCAATGGGAAAAAAATGCATCTTTTAAGCAGAGATACACCGAAGTGCACTCTCATCATGTCCATCAGGACATGCAGAAGTAGATGGGAAATCATCTTGCTTCCCCACCCAAACCTTTCTAGGAGCCTCATGCACATGAGAGTTCCCAGACAACAAAGCAAGTTTCTCACTCAAGAATTGAGCTTGTTTGGTTAGTACAGAAACTTGAGACATTAGATTTGACGAATCAAATCTAGGAGACACACTCTTAGGCCTTCTCTTTTGCTTGTGCAATATGAAACACTTAGGCCTAATATGTCCAGCCTTGCCACAGTGGTGGCACACAGGCACAAACCTCGGACGAGAGCGAGGTTTACCCACAACACCTCTAGATTGAGGTTGGGATACAGGACGAGGAACAACAGGAGGAGAAACATGACTACTCACAACAGGTTTCTTACCTAAGTCACGTTTAGCTGCTACAGGCACAGTTTTGGAAGAAGAAGCCTTATTGAAGTTAGGCTCAGAAATAATTCCTAACATACGGTCCACATTTTTATTCTCACTAGAAAATACAGAAAACTGGGTTCTAGTATCTTCAAGTTCAGTCTCTAAAGCCAGGACCTTATCAATTAGACCCCTATTCCTCTCCTCCAGGTCATCAAACATCAAAAGGCTTTGCTCAAATTTGGCTTAAGCTTCATTCTTTTCTAGCTCAACAGCTTTCAGCCTTTTACTGACCTCTATATTAGTCTTCTTAATAGCTAAACTCTCATTAAACAGTTCAGCAAAAGCTACCTGAAGACTATCCTCATCAACAGACTCATCAAGAGAGACTTCAGAATCAACATCATTAATAATAATCTCTCTATCATCAGTCACACTAGCAGTAAATGCCATATAATTGTTCTTGTCTTTAGGAGACTCATCAGAGATATATCCACCTTCTGAATCACTGGGAGAGGCTGCCATGGCTTTCTTACCTTTAGCCTTCAGATATGTGGGACACTCAGATCTAATGTGCCCATATCCTTCACACTCATGGCATTGGACATCACGGGATCTACTACCCCTATCCTCTCTAGACTCTTTCCTGCTATACCTATTTTCTCTAGGCATAACCTCCCCATCCCTGTTACTGATATGGCCACTCTTCTTAAGTTTAAGAAATTTCTTAAACTTCTTTGCAAACAAGGCCAAATCATGATCCTTGAAGGTATCATCATCACCAGACGAATCATGCACAACTTCCTTAGCGATTTTCATCGCAAATGTTTTTGGCTCTCTATAACCAGGAAGCTTTTTCTCATAAACCTGCAGTTTTCCTACGAGTTCATCTAAATTAAGCTGATCGAGGTCATTACTTTCCTCGATGGCGGTGATTTTGGGTAGGAACTTATCAGGTAGAGATCTCAGGATTTTCCTAACTATCCTACTGGTAGGAATAGTCTCACCTAGGTTAAAACTAGAGTTAACAATATCGTTAATCTCAGCATAAAACTCATCAAATGTCTCATCATCCTTCAATCTAGCGACCTCAAACCTAGTAGTAGATCCTGGAGTCTACTATTTTTAACAGACAATGTGCCCTCATGCACAGTCTGCAGGATGTCCCAAGCATCCTTGGCTATCTCACACATAGAGATTCTCCTAAATTCAGCAGAACAAACAGCACCATGTATGGCATTAACAGCCTTGCTGTTCCTATTGCTAACATCAAATTCGTCTTTGGTCTAGGTCAATTTATCTTTAGGGGAAGATACCCCTTCAACAATAACAACGGGAGGTTTCCACCCGTGTTCAACAGTCATCCAGACCCTCTCATCTAAGGACTTAAGGAACGCTCTCATGCGAACCTTCCAATGCAAATATTCCGTGCCATCAAAAAATGGCGGACAATTTAAGGGTTGACTACGCTCCATAGCTAATGGGTCAAGGATCGAGTTCAGGCTCTGATACCAATTGAAAATTCGGGGTTATCCTAAGGTTCTGACCCTATGCGGAAATAATCACAATTAATTGAGACAAGTCCTAATTAATGTGTCTATGGAAAATCAACTACCAACCACAATATCCAACAACAATAAATTCCACAATATTAATTTAATACGAAATGTAAATTGCGGAAAGGTAAATCAATCACACAAAATCAACACAATAATTTTGGTGACGAAGTGGAAAACTCTTCCAAGTAAAAAAACCACTCCGGGTATAGGCTACCACCCGAATCCACTATATCGAGAAAAACTTACAGTGATGGTCAAGACCTATGGTGGAAACTCCACCGACTCAAGTACCTCTATACTGCAAGAACTCAAGGCAACTCCTCAAGCCCGCGACCCACGGTTTTCTTCAGAACCTCTGAAGTCTCTGAGTAGATTATATCACCAATGACGCCGGAACTCCGACTACCAAACTTCCTCCTATAGAACTCTAAAGGATTAGGGAATTTGGGTTAAGTTGTGTTGAAGGTTTATCAAAAAATGGATTTTACCATTAACAAAGAAGACATAAGATTCAAAGAGTCTTCAAGGTGAAATCAAAGAGAGTTGAAAGCTTTGAGAGTATTTGGCTCAAGAGAAATATGCTTCAACTAATGAGAATGGCGGCTAAGGGTTATATTTATAGGTAAGGTGAAAACCTAGGGTTTTGCATGCCAAAAACGCGTTCAGATCGCAGTTGCGTTCGAACGCTTACTAGAACGCTACACGAACGCGCCCTTTCTGTGAAGACTCGTTCGAACGTCAATCGAACGCACAACGAACGTGAGCTCTCTGGAATGCTCCCATTTGAACCCCACAAGAACGTGCCTCGAACGTTTGCTCTCTGGAATGCTCCCGTTCGAACCCAATAAAGAACGTGCCACTAACGCCACACGTTCGAACCCACAAACGAACGCAGTACTAACGCCAATCGTTCGAACACTGCAACGAACGCACCACGAACGTATGTCTGATGCACAGCAGCCAGAAACCAGTCCAATTGCACAAAGATCTTCATGAAAGATTACAACTCAATTGAACTTGTTTTGTCACGGACACATGCCAATAAAAAAGGTGCTAACAATAATAAAACAGTGATAGGCTATGTTTGGGACTGGTGTTAACAGGTGTTGTGATGGAGGAAAAGGAAGGGTGAGAGAAGCTTGTGAGGAGGGCTTTCATATCCCCAATGACCTGAGTGAGCCCGCCTACGGTGCAAAGAGACTTGAAGATGAAACCCCAGCAGTTCCAAGAGTCTTAGAGTCGAATAATCAGGTCAAGCTTTTTTAAATGAGTAAATATACAAATTATGTAGCTAAAAAGACAAAATCAAGTTTATTCAATTCTAAAACAGAAGCATATTTGCCCAAGACATAATCAAGCATGCGAAGAAAATTTTGATAGCACCTCTCAATCACTCATCGTTACTCACTCGAACTCTTGGTATTATGTATTCTCTTGCTAAGGTTTTTCCATTGCATAGAAACAGAAGAGATAATAATCAGATTTTTCCGCTTCGACCTCAGAAAATATTGAAAATAGATCGAAGTGATTTTTAGGAAATCAGAAATCAAAAATCTGAATTTCAACGTAGTTTTAAAGTGGTGAAAATTAATCGGATTGAATCTCTCAAATAACGATATGTGATTAAACTACACAAATCTAAATCTATCTTAAACCGAAATGGACATTCCGTGATAAAATAACGATACACGAGTAAACTGCACAAGCCAGCTTCTTTTCCATACCCGAAAATGAAATCCCGAAACCCTAACGTGGAAACCGATGGGATGATTCTATGCACGCGCAGTATCCATGCATATGCAGTATGCATACGCGTATGTTTTAGTTATATCACAAGTAAAGCAACGAGTGGATTCAAAATCCTAATGTAATAAGGCTTAGTATGTGTATATATATATATATATAAGTATCTCATTATTAGTTACCATCTTTCTTCTGCAACCAATTTTAATAAATACTCTCAAACAAAACCCTAGTAATCAATATCCAATGAAGATCATTTCTTTTTTCAAGAAAGCCTTTGGTGGAAGCCATTTCAAGAAGTCTTATTACCAGCCGCTCTTGGTAGGTACTGAGGATGCTGCTGATCAATCTGTTCACATTCGCAGAGGTTATGTGACTTTTTACGTAGGCGAAGAAGAGAAAAGATACCAAGTTCCTGTTCAATTTGTATCTTTTCCTCCATTAATTGCAGTTATGAAGGAGTCCTATGATGATGTGTATGACGTAAAGATCGATGGCCCCATAAAGCTTGCATGCACTCCCAAGCAATTTGAAGACATAATCAAGCTGGCCAAGAATCGGTCACTTTGAATCTCTTTTCAAGTTGTATGATTTTTCTTTCTTTTTTTTTTTTCTTGCTAAGATTTTTTTTTTCCAGTACTTATTGAAACAGAAGGGACAAGATATTTTGTATAAACAGTCAATTTGAATTCATTATATTATTTTAATCAAGAATCAAGATGTTAAAGGTATAATATTCAAGAATATTATATTTCATATCCAATGAGAACAAGCAAAACAAAAATACATATTGAAGTGTAATCACGTCCAAAGACTCGGGATTTTTCACTGCATCAACGGGTTCAAGATTGAAAGATTTACATAGGATTTGCATGGAAGATTGGCCTCGGAAAAGAGAACAAGCAAGGAACTTGGACACGAAACACGAGCCAGGTATTGCATGCATGAGGGAATAGAGGTAGGGTTAGAGCCCACCGGCTCCTGTCCCATCCCGAATCCTAAACGATTTTTGAATCCGGTAAAAAAAATATTTCCAATCCTAGATCCGGGATTCCTAACTCGATAAGGATATGAGATTTTTAGGTTAAAATTTAAAAATTGAGATGATTTTTTTCTTCCATAATCACAGCTCAATTTTTTAATCAAATTTTTTATTCGAGATAATTTTTCATCTTAAATCCGTCAAGATTGGGATTTTCTATAGTGGAGTAATTCATTCATATAACAATTGTTAAGTAGCTTTGTTACATGCAAATTGGTGACTTGTACGCAAGCAATATTAGAAGATTCTGTTACTCTTATAAGATTTAGATAATAAAGCCATAGTATATAGGAAAATTTGACAAAACTAGCATCGGGAACGGAAAAAAATTAATATCAATTAGTGATCGACACTGCTGAAAGTGACTGTGGCCATCATTTGGCTCTATCTTTCAAGGAGTACAGGAACTCTCGAAGGAGAACCGTCTTTTCTGTCGCTCTATTAAAGTTAAAGGTGTCGCATACTTCCAAGATGTTGCGTATGTGAGCATTGTGATCATCATTCGGGTCACCCCCAAGCTACACCGATTGTTGTATCATTTGGATACATGTCTTGATATCGCAAGTGTTGGCCTGAAAAAGATGTGAGATGATATAGAATATGAGTCCTTCTATTATTGGTATCGTCCTATCTCAAATGGGAATTAGGTGTGCCATGTCGAGTGGTTCTGAAACCCCTCAAATTACTTCACAAAACTGCTTCCATTTTACACCCAAAAATGCCGCAACTAACTGCACTCTAAACAGCCCCTTAACTTACCGTAAAAAACCAGCCCCGGGACCGATTAAAACCAACAAACAGTGAAGAATATACACCCCGAAATAGTCCCAAATCAGTCCCCAAAATAGTCCCAAAAATCGACCCAAAACAGTAGCCTAAAACATAAAAAATAGTGACCAAAATACAGCAGCAAAATACAGCAGCAAAACAGCAGCAAAACGGAGTCAAAACAGTAGCTTGAGCAGCGAAACAGTGAGGTAAAACGCAAACCAGTAAACCAAAAAAGTTGAGGAGCTTTAACCCTTCCGATCTCCGTGATTGAAGAAATCATTAACCTCAATTATCATAAAGGTAAGGTTTCTTGTCCCCTCCTCATTTTTTTCTTCGGATGAGCTAGTCGTTATCACTCCAAGTAGCCTTAATTGCCTTCTTTTTAAACTTTCCCTTGAATCTCCTCATTGGGCAATCGACTACTATGTGACCCTATTTTTCACACTTAAAGTAAGTGATTTTATCATTATTGTACTTCCTTATCCAATTTTCCTATTTCTTCTCACCATCCAAAATTTTCCTTTAGACTTCTTGGATTTGAGAAATTTCTTGAAAATTCTTTGTCAAATGTGCCAAGTCTTCATCACTATCATCTTCCTCATCACTTGACCTTGCATTATCCTCTTTTCTTACAAATGACTTAAGGGCTATTTGCTTTTTATTTTTCTCTTCTTCTTCCCTTAAATCCTTCTCAATCTCCATCATTTTCCATCTCACAACTCTTTAATGGTCATTCTAAGAGAGACTCTATTGAAAATATATTTTCAACATCTCGGCATTCTAGGGCATCTTGAGTCAGGTGTCGTCCAGTTTCTCCAAGTAATAGGCACCGACCTGATGACCTCTACTATCGAGGGTGCCTTACCCCAATGGCATCTTGGTCAATGTTTTCTTTGAGGTAATCATTCCTCACTAGGTCCTCAATTTGCTCTTGCAGGTCTCTGCAACGCTCAGTGTCATGTCCCATAGTATTGTTGTGCGTGAATCTCTGACTGGCGTAAACACACACGTATAACGCAAGCGCACGTATCATTCAAGTAGTATAAAAATATCGATCACACGAGGATTTAATTCCTATTGTTGTTATTAACTATTGATACTATTTATTTACAGGTATCTAATTATAGGGAGATGGGAATTGATTGCTTTTGGTTGGTTGAATATGGATTTGCTAATTAAAATAAAAACAGACTCAAAAGAAAATATTAAGGAAAATAAAAGAAAAGACTCAAAGATCTAGGGTTGTGACTCCACACAATATTATTATAAAGATGAATTGATTCTCTTATATATGTGTAATAAATTAGTTTTCTAACCTGGAACACGAAGATATGCAAAAGCCTCTGTCGATGGTCAGATGCAAATACCCAATATAACCCAATTGAACCATATGTCTATGTCAACCAAATTACCTAGATTCATTAGGGTCAAGTTCCAATTGTGGCTACCCCGCCCGACAGGTATATGTCTATCATGTAAGGAAATCTATTAAATGGTTATGTATCCTCAAGGAAGATCGTGGGCTATTGAATTTAAGGCTGAAACCTAAGATCCATATGTCTAGTTCATTTTAAGTTTACCAAATCAATCTTATTAATGACCAATTAACAAGAAGCATTAAGCTTAAGACTCAATAAACAATATAAAGAATTACCCATAAAAAGAAAATCAATTATTAAGTATGGATATTGTGTTTCATCACTTTCCTAGAATAAAAATAAAATGCTGGGGTTAGAGGATCTACATTTAATATATCTAGGAATCTCACTTATTATAATATATAAATTATTTTCTGTTCTGCTTTCTCAGGAATTAATAATGTTAAACATTTAAAACCAGCCATATATGCGGTAATCCATTTAGTCCAATTACACCAGCCATATAGGCGGTAATTATCTGTCACATAAAGACCAGCCATATATGTAATACTACGTGACAAAAAAAAATTTTAAGGGGCCGTGAAACATTTTTTTTCAGCATTTCTTTCTCTTCCACTTTTTCTTTCTTTCTCTTTCCTTTTTTTCTCCCAAATACTCTCTCTCTCAGCTAAAACTTTAATTCGTTGTTGCCGCTCCTCCTCCGGTCACCTTCAGCCACGCGCCGGTCCATCGGAAAGCTGCCGATGTCAGCTTTCCAGATCCGCCGAGATCGAGCCGAACGGACGCCGGACGCTCCTCCACGCGCCGCCTGAAGAGAATGAGTCGTCGGCCATCTTTCTGCATTTTCCGGCCACCTCCAATCACTTTTGACGGCCACCTCCGGTGAGTGGGTATTTTTCAGACCGAGATCTTTCCAACGCCAGTGGTCACTTCGAGATCCGACATCGTTTGGGTTGTTTTCCATTTTATAATTACCGGTAATTCGGGAATATTACTGGAATTTGAGATCCGACCGTTGGATCGGCGATCTGATCGTATCAGATTGTTGCTCTCGATAATACAAGCGTTCTGGTTTATATATTCACCGTTGATAGTATCTGGTTGTGGGGCCCAATTTTTGGTAGTGGGGCCCGATTTTCGTTGTGGGGCCCGCTTGACTCGTTAAGCGTATCAGCAAGTTCCGAAGCCATCGCTGTGATCCTTGAGATGTTTATTGACCAGTGGATCTTTCTTTGAGAGGTTTGGAGATCGTTGGAGCTCGGTATGTGATTATTATCATTTTGGGGGTGTAAATGATAGAATTGGAAAGTTTTGGACATAATTGTAAATTTGCATAATTAAGAGGGTAAAATTATAAATTCTGCTAATTAGGGGTTAAATAGTAATGTTTACGAATTGTAGGACTATTTGGGCTTATTAGAAAAGTTTAGGGGCTAAAACGGAAATTTAGAAACTTTAGGGGTAAAATCGTAATTTTGGTTAATTGAGGGACCTTATCATAATTTTACATTTTTCAGATTCTTGGCGAGGATATAGATTTATTCAGAGCTTTTGCATGGATAGAGGTAAGTACACTCTGTGGTGATTCTCTTAACATAATTGTTTGATGATTGATGGTTGTTGTGAGAGTCGGTATATATAATATATATATATATATATATATATATATATATATATTAATATAATGGTATAATTATAATTATATATATTTATATTAAATATATTTTGTTGAGATATAATATTGAGATATTGAAAGCATGATAAATATGAAATCATGATTATTGAGATGAGATTGATGGATTGGATGTGAGATGTGATTGTGTTTGATGATGTGTGCTGTTGTGTTATGCTGCCGGGTTTTGTATAATGGTGGTCAGATTTGAGATGAGATGTGATGATACATCAGATGATATGAGATGATAGAAAACCTTGGGAGCTGTCATTGAGGACTCTTCCATTGGTTTTGATTTGGGGGTATACGGGGACTCCCCCATTGATTATATTTCTCTCACATTTTACGAGTTGATATGGTTGGAAACCTTGGGATTTGTCATTGAGGACTCTCCCATTGGTTTCAATCCTCTGTTATACTAAACTCGGATTAGCAACCATGTTTGATGGATGTTTGTATTGTTGTGGGATGATTGTATGAGATGATATTATAATATACGCTATTTTCATATATTATATTATATATATATATATATTTACTTATATATATATATATATATATATATTTACTTATATATATATACTTATTTTGTGGGTGAGGTCATGTTGAGAGAATGAGTGTTTACTTGCTGAGCTTTTTAAGCTCATTCCCCTCTTCCCCCAAAAATTTCAGGTAGTTCGCGATAATAGCAGGAGCAGTACCAGACTGGGATCCACGTGCCACAGTTGTATTTTCGGGTTGGTCCAGACATTCGAGTCGTCATTTGCATTTTTTTAAGTCTTGTGTTGTAAACCATAAAGGTTGTGTATACTTTATGAGTTTGTAATTTGTGATGTATTATTTGTGTGTTTTAAATTGGTTGATTTGGCATATAGAGTGCTCGAGCTGAAGTTGATCGCGGACTTCTTTCTAGGGTCGGGCCCTCCCTATGGAGGGGGTCGTGACAATATAGGTGATAAAGTAATTTATATTTAGACAGATCATATAGACGGTAATAAAGTCTGACATTAATTAATCCGGCTAAATTATAATTTATAAATTATAATTAAGTGAGATTTACCTAGATAATTATATTAAATGTTTCACCTTTTACCCCAGCGGAAATTTTAACTACAAAACATAAAAGTAAATAAAAAGAAAGCTGTAATAAAAACTAAAAATAAAAATCCATAATTTTAATTTTACAATAATTTACAAAACTAGATGCTTCCTATTAAATCAGGGAAAAGAATCTCAAGGAAAGCACACCAAATGATGTGCAAATGAGCTCCATTTATAGGCAATTTCTGGATCTGGCGTCGCGACGCCGAGACGCGGTTTCTGTGTATGCGCTTTGACCACGCAGATTTTTTCGGTGCAATCTGGTGATGACACGTGTCACACGGTGAGACGGTGCAATGGGAAGCTGACACGTGGCACGCGGTAAGAATCGGTCCAATGAAAGCTTGACACGTGGCAGAATGTGATTTGCCGATGATTCGGTCTAATAAGAAGGCGACATGTGTCACGCGGAGTGTCGGCACCATAAAATTGTGACACGTGTCTCGGCGCATGTTAGCATATCATCTGTGATGATGACACGTGGCACGGCGTACGTTAGCAATTCAATTTTCTCAAATTTTGACACGTGGACCCGGCGCACGTTAGCAGCTCCTGGCGCAGGATAGGCGTCGCGACACAGGAAGCTTGCACGTCGCGACGTGGCCAAATTATAAAAATGCCATTTTTCATCATTTTTCATTGTTTTGGCCCCAAATTACTTCCAATGCTTTCTAAACTTTATTTATCTGTAAAATAATAATAAAACACATCAAAACATTCACAAAACCCGAGAAACTATATAAAATATTAGGTTAAATGAGTGGGAAATAGTGATATAAATATCACTCATCAATCTCATATGGTCCATAAGGAATCTCCCAGGATTGGGCTCAGTCAACATACTATTATATTGTATCTTCCGAGCTATCTGAGCCAAATGTCTATTTAGGATTGTATACGTAGCGCCCCCTGCTACATGAGAAACTCTGATTGGGGGCCTTGGTCCCGGAGTCGGCTTTCTCGAGTTTGTAGGCTTGAACTCATATCGGCTCGGTTCTGGTCTCTTCCATCTGTCGACTCCTTCGCGATGAGTATCTGGCATTGGCTCTTTCCTTTCACGATCTTCTAACCTCACTTTGCGGGGTTATGGCTCTTTCCTTTCACGATCTTCTGACCTCACTTTACGGGGTTATCTTTTCCTAGCCATTTGGTCCTTTTCTATAGCAACCAGCCTTTTACCACTGGTGATATCTTCATTCCTTCAACTAGGCCCCACATGTGTCTATTCTCCTGTCATTGTCTCTTCCAACTTTTCAATTCTCTCCATCATGGCCTATATGAAGGTTTGAGTTGCCTCCCTTTCTATCTGCAAGTTTTCCTCCATTTTCTCAATCCACCCCGTTACTGAGGCCTCCAAAGCTCTATAATTTTCATCTCTTGCCATCTTCTTAGTATGATTGCTGCTTTTTCGTACTGTATCCTCACTGACGGTGCCAATTATTGACTATTATTTTTCATTCCAATGACAATTTAGGAAATCAACCCCTCGAACAAACCTTCATCAGCAGTGAATTTATTTGGTTAGTAGGGAACCAAAATAAATTTATCAAGTATACAAATAAATCACAAAGATACAGATTTACGTGGTTCAATGAAGAGTAAGGGGGTATTTTATTACCTACTTGATTTCAAGATCGACCTGAGCAATAAGTGGGATATCCAGCCTATAAAGAGTAAGTAAACACCTCGGGTCTTACAACATGCCCGTTACAATTCTCTCACTTGGTCAAGTAACCGACCAGCTTTCTCTCTCTATCACTAGTTTTTAAGCTCTTAGCTCTTTTATAAATTTTGAGACATGAAAATTGCTAACCCTTGAATATGAATCTTCAATCACCCAATAATTGGTCAATGTTTTCTTTGAGGTAATCATTCCTCACTAGGTCCTCAATTTGCTCTTACAGGTCTCTGCAACGCTCAGTGTCATGTCTCATAGTATTGTTGTGCGTGAATCTCCTATGGTACATCAGGAATCTCCCAGGATTGGGCTCAGTCAACATACTTTTATCTTGTATCTTTCGAGCTATCTGAGCCAAATGTCTATTTAGGATTGTATACGTAGTGCCCCCTGCTACATGAGAAACTCTGATTGGGGGCCTTGGTCCCGGAGTCGGCTTTCTCGAGTTTGTAGGCTTGAACTCATATCGGCTCGGTTCTGGTCTCTTCCATCTGTCGACTCATTCGCGACAAGTATCTGGCATTGGCTCTTTCCTTTCACGATCTTCTGACCTCACTTTGCAGGGTTATCTTTTCCTAGCCATTTGGTCACTTTCTATAGCAACAAGCCTTTTACCACTGGTGATATCTTCATTCCTTCAACTAGGCCCCAAATGTGTCTGTTCTCCCGTCATTTTCTCTTCCAACTTTTCAATTCTCTCCATCATGGCCTCTATGAAGGTTTGAGTGGCCTCTCTTTCTATCCGCAAGTTTTCCTCCATTTTCTTCATCCATCCTGCTACTGAGGCCTCCAGAGCTCTATAATTTTCGTATCTTGCCATCTTCTTAGTATGATTGTTGCTTTTTCGTACTGTATCCCCACTGACAATGCCAATTATTGACTACTATTTTTCATTCTAAGGGCAATTTAGGAAATCAACCCCTCGAACAAACCTTCATCAGTAGTGAATTTGTTTGGTTAGTAGGGAACCAAAATAAATTTATCAAGCAGACAAATAAATCACAAAGATACAGATTTACGTGGTTCAATGAAGAGTAAGGGGGTATTTTATTACCTACTTGATTTCAAGATCGACCTGAGCAATAAGTGGGATATCCAGCCTACAAAGAATAAGTAAACACCTCGGTTCTTACAACATGCCCGTTAAAATTCTTTCACTTGGTCAAGTAACAGACCAGCTTTCTCTCTCTACCACTAATTTTTTAGCTCTTATCTCTTTTACAAATTTTGAGACATGAAAATTGCTAACCCTTGAATATGAATCTTCAATCCCTTTATATAGGCTTCTAAATTCACTATTCCACCACCCATGACGTCATCTCATGTCATTGCCATCATTGTAGTAACATCTCTCCTCAACTACCCATGATTCGGCCAATCAGAATTGCTCATTTTACCGTCACTGCACAGGCCTCTGGCGACCTATGATGGCTCTTCTCTACCACTGCACCGTCCTATTATGGCTGGTATAGGCTACTTCTAATGAGAAACGTTTTTTTCCAACAATCATCATTAACCTTCTAGTAGCATACTCTTTCAACTAGGGCATACGCCACATGACCCCAAGTAGAGACTTTGTGATCCCAGCTCCGTTCTTGGGTCGGCATACCGAGGTGAATGATACTTTGGTCAAACTTCATAACTTCTTTTTAACCAGGTCGGGTTGCAAAAAACAAGGAATCCTTCAGGTTGGTTTCCACAAACACTCAAATACTGTCAAATCTAGTACTTCTTCTTTAGTTCGGGTCGGTATCACAACTTGCTCATCATCAATTGGTTCTGCCATTGGGAGAAATCCACTGTATAGTAGGGTTGGGACCATCTATCTGACTTCAGCCTCTTTAGGCCATTGGTCATTTATCGTTCTCCATTGGCCAAGAACAAACCCAATTTCATTCCTTTTTCAGTATTTGAACTTGCTTGAGGTGAAAAATCTCCATCAATAATATATTTAGCCATATTCTTTATATTTTCAACAACACATATTGCACGCAGTTGAAAGTTGATTACTTTTAGCTACATCAAGAATAACGAAGTTCATAAGCGTATTTCGAAAATCCTTCCATAATACTCTTCGCATGTTGTCGTATGCTATTTTTCTTATAGTGATTGTATATTATAATGAAATGTGTACCAAAAATTGATAATATCTACTCGGTTGATTGTTAGGATTTATGTCCTAAAACTTAATGTATTGTAAACGAAATTGATTATTGTAATAATAATAAATGCATTATTCATTTTATCAAAGTTGTTTGATTTATATCGCATATTGTCCAATTGTATTGTTTACCTTAATTACTATTGTACCTTCAGACTTAGTGTATGTTTGATGCACAAGAGGATTTTAAGGAAATGTTGGAGTAATTATCTCCAATCTACACTCGAAGAAAGCACTCTGCCACATGTAGTCCTTAAACAAATGTAGACTGTAAGAATAGCCTACTATGAGACCACATGCTAGATCATATCTGTAAAATTATATTCAAAGAAGAGATGATTGTGGGGTTCACTCGACAAAGCCACATGCAAAGGAGAAATGGTCCATTCGACAAAACACCATGCACAGGCCAAGACATATGGGATCCAACTGATTTAAAATGACCAGGTCCCATTCGACACTACAAGATATTCTGATTTTTGAAAACCATCAGATAAGTATAGTGGAAATAATACCTCTCTTTATTCCACCATTCACGAACCATCCCATATGCATAAACATCATACGCCTACAAAAGATGTAAGCTTATCACCCATCACCTTGAAAATCCCATGCTACACTCCATACAGAAAGAGACAAATCATGCATGGCCCAGCCAACATACGCCTTCATTAACACATCCATACAAGCACAATACATGTTTGCTTTCATGGCTTGCATGGCCCATTTTTGGACATACCAGTTGACCACTAAACATTCAACTCTCGCTTGTGTTTCATACTTGTAGTTTCTTTCATTTTTATTTTTGGATTTTTTGAGTCTACATATAAGCATATTCACGTGATTCATTGGGTGCTTTGGCTTGGATTTTTTAAGTCTACATGCAAGCATCTTCACGTGTAGCATGAAGTATTTTGACTTGGCTTTTTTGACTTTACATACGAGCATCTTCACGTGTAGCATGAAGTATTTTGGCTTGGCTTTTTTGACTCTACATACGAGGATATTCACGTGTAGCATGAAGTATTTTGGCTTGGCTTTTTTGACTATACATACAAGCATCTTCACGTGATCCATGGAGTGCTTTGGCTTGGCTTTTTTGACTCTACATACAAGCATCTTCACGTGTAGCATGAAGTGCTTTGGCTTGGCTTTTTTGACTCTACATACGAGCATCTTCACGTGTAGCATGAAGTATTTTGGCTTGGCTTTTTTGACTCTACATACGAGCATATTCACGTGTAGCATGAAGTATTTTGGCTTGGCTTTTTTGACTATACATACAAGCATCTTCACGTGATCCATGGATTGCTTTGGCTTGGCTTTTTTGACTCTACATACGAGCATCTTCACGTGTAGCATGGAGTGATTTGGCTTGGCTTTTTTGACTCTACATACCAGCATATTCACGTGTAGCATGGAGTGCTTTGGCTTGGCTTATTTGACTCTACATGCTAGCATCTTCACGTGATCCATGAGGTGTTTTGGCTTGGCTTTTTTGACTCTACATACGAGCATCTTCACTTGTAGCATGGAATGATTATATGAAAGGTCTCATTTTTGACTCGACACAAGTAGTACGTGTAGCTTTAGGAAGAAAAGAAGGGGCAGGCTTCAACGAAAGTCAAAATAATAATATGCTTTCTTGGTGTATGTGGAGCATGAACACAAAGCCAAGCAACAAAACTATTCTCCATACGACAAGGTGGATGGCTATCCACTTCAGGCTACATGGAAAACTCACATCTCTCCTAGACTACTTGGAATGATTGTCAACTCCTCCAGACTAAATCAAAGGTTAGTTATCTTCTTCATGCTACATTAATTACACCAACTCGAGACTACATAGGGAATCTATTAACATGCCTAGTCAAATGAAGAACTTTCTTAGACCTCCTTTAGGTCCAATCGACCAACCTTTACAAGTTAGGTAGTATGGAAATTTTGTGTGACTTTCATCAAACTTTATTCCATTATAGTATCATTGACCTTATTCAAGTATTGTATAATTAGTAATGACATCGATAAGCATCAATTTCTTCCATACTACATATTAGGGTAATCATTTCCATACGTAGTATGGAGATTATCATCCATTATAGACTTTATGGATATATTTCCATAAACTCTTGAGAGCATTGGAAAAGTCTCATGAACCTTATCAGTTCCATTCGACAATAGTCTCATGGTCAGGTAGAATGAAGATTCATTTGGACTTAGACCAAGTTCATTCGACCATAGCTTCATGGACCTTCATTAGTTTCATTCGACAGTAGTCTCGGGCCTTTGTCAGGTCTAGTAGAGTGAAGATTTTTATAGACATTCATTAGGTTCATGCGATAGTGTCTCATGGACCCTTATCAGGTCCATTCGACAATAGTCTCATGGATAGGTAGAATGAAGATTCCCATGAACCTTCATCAGGTTCATTCGAACGTGACTTCTTTGGACTTTCGTCAAGTCCATTCGACAAGTCCAGTCGACAGTAGTCTCATAGAAGAGTGAAGAGTGATGACTTTCATCAAGTTCATTCCATTGTAGCATCATATACCTTCTTCAGGTCTAGTATAGTGAGTAATGACCTCCTTGGACTTCCATCAAGTCCATTCGACCGTAGTCTCGTAGAATAGAGATGACATTAATAGCTTTCATCAAGTTTATCTATTGTAGTGTCATGGATCTTCTTCAGGTTTAGTATAGTGAGTGCTGACCTTGGACCCTTATCACGTTCATTCGACGACTCCATTCGACAGTAGTATCGTAGAAGTATGAAGAGTGATGACCTTGATAGATATTCTTCAAGTTCATTCTACCATAGTCTCATGGACCTTCATCAGGTGTAGAAGAGTGAGTAATGAATTCTTTGGATTTTCATAAAGTCCGTTCGATAAGTCCATTCGACCGTAGTCTCATAAATCCTCATCAACAGAATGAGTAATAACCTTGATAGATATACATCAAGTCCATGCGACATGTCCATTCGACAGTAGTCTCGTGACCTTCATCAGGTCTTGTAGTATGAAGATTCTCATAGATATTCATTAGGTTCATTCGACTGTGCCTTATGGACCTTCATCAGGTCCATTTGATAGTCCATTCGACAGTAGTATCATGGACCTTCATCAGAACTAGTAGTATGAGAAGGAAAGACTCTCATAGACCTTCTTCAAGTCTAGTAGAGTAAAGATCCTCATTAACTCATATTAGATCGTGTAGAATGAAGAATGAAGACCCCCGTGGATCTTCATCATATACGGAATGTGTAGACTCTCATGTACCTTCATCAGGTATAGTGGAATGAGTAAACTTTACTTTGACCTTCATCAGGTCGGGAGGAGTAAACTCCCATATACCCCCATTAGGTATAGTGGAGTGTGTAGACTTTTTTGGACCTTCATCGGGTAATGTAAACTCTGATGTACTTTTTCAAGTGTTGTAGAATGAAATCTTCTTAGACTTTCATCAGATCTAGTATCCGTAGACTCCTTTGTACCTTTATCAATATGTATGGTCGTCTTGATACATAAGACAATGAAACATCCTCCATATGGGACATCCCCCATTGGCTCATGTAGAGTCAAGTTGAAGACCTGGCCTTCATCTGGTCAGACGATATTGTAAATTCCCCTGGTCATTTGACCCGTAGTATGGGGATTATCCTGACCTTCATCTGGTTCAGTCGACTGGGGACATCCCCCATTGGCTCATGTAAAGTCAAGTTGAAGACCTGACCTTCATCTGGTCAGACGATATTGTAAATTCCCCTGGTCTTTTGACCCGTAGTATGGGGATTATCCTGACTTTCATCTGGTTCAGTCGACCGGGGACATCCCCCATTGGCTCATGTAGAGTCAAGTTGAAGACCTGGCCTTCATCTGGTCAGACGATATTGTAAATTCCCCTGGTCCTTTGACCCGTAGTATGGGGATTATCATGACCTTCATCTGGTTCAATCGACCGGGGACATCCCCCATTGGCTCATGTAGAGTCAAGTTGAAGACCTGGCCTTCATCTGGTCAGACGATATTGTAAATTCCCCTGGTCCTTTGACCCGTAGTATGGGGATTATCCTGACCTTCATCTGGTTCAGTCGACTGGGAACATCCCTCATTGGCTCATGTAGAGTCAAGTTGAAGACCTGACCTTCATCTGGTCAGACGATATTGTAAATTCCCCTGGTCCTTTGACCCGTAGTATGGGGATTATCCTGACCTTCATCTGGTTCAGTCGACCGGGGACATCCCCCATTGGCTCATGTAGAGTCGAGTTGAAGACCTGGCCTTCATCTGGTCAGACGATATTGTAAATTCCACTGGTCCTTTGACCCGTAGTGTGGGGATTATCCTGACCTTCATCTGGTTTAGTCGACCGGGGACATCCCCCATTGGCTCATGTAGAGTCAAGTTGAAGACCTGGCCTTCATCTGGTCAGACGATATTGTAAATTCCCCTGGTCCTTTGACCCGTAGTATGGGGATTATCCTGACCTTCATCTGGTTCAGTCGACCGGGGACATCCCCCATTGGCTCATGTAGAGTCAAGTTGAAGACCTGGCCTTCATCTGGTCAGACGATATTGTAAATTCCCCTGGTCATTTGACCTGTAGTATGGGGATTATCCTGACCTTCATCTGGTTCAGTCGACCTGGGACATCCCCCATTGGCTCATGTAGAGTCAAGTTGAAGACCTGACCTTCATCTGGTCAGACGATATTGTAAATTCCCCTAGTCCTTTTACCCGTAGTATGAGGATTATCCTAACCTTCATCTGGTTCAGTCGACCGGGGACATCCCCCATTGGCTCTTGTAGAGTCAAGTTGAAGACATGGCCTTCATCTGGTCAGAATACATTGTAGATTCCTCTGGTCCTTTGACCCATAGTATGAGGATTTTCCTAAACTTTCATCTGGTTCAGTCGACCGGGGACATTCCCCACAGCTAAATGCAAGCCAAGTTGAAGACTTGGACTACTCTTAGTCCAAAAGACATTGAATTCTCTCTATCGTGTGTAACATGAACTATGCACTCTCAACATGTACTTTTACATCTTGTTTCGTTCGACACGTATAAAATACTCTCTAAATCAAGAACTTCTTAACTTAGAGAGTAGGGGACAAACTGTACGGGCCAAATTTGGACCCAAGGGTAAAATCGTCTTTCACCTTAGACCCAACAATATACAAGGCCCGAAAATAAAGACCAGGCCCAAAGAATTCTGTATTATTGGATTACAATTGAGCCATAAGCTTAAGGACAAAACCTCTTAATTATATCAACCAATTTTCCCCACTTTGCCTAACACAAGGCATATTCTCACATGCTCAAACTTTTATCAAATGTCTGGGCACGTTGTGGGACTATGCCAGCTGCCAAAGACGATCATTTTCATCTATAAATAGCAACGCAATTCAAGAAACAAGGGGAGGAAGCGTGACTTCTTTCTTACAAGTCTCTGCTCTCTGACACTAACTCTCTCAGAGTACTTCATCCCCTTATACACTTTTCACCGCCCTCACGGCTACCAAAAGAGTCTAAGGTAACATCAAACCTTGCTTTCACATTTTACATATTTACTGCTCATTTCATACTACTGACTTGGGCGTCGGAGTGCCCCCGGCACCCACCACACCGGTGGGTAGTCTACTCCCGCTCATTCTACCTTTGTCTTGTAGGATCGCTAATGCCCCCAACCTACAAATTCTGATTGTGGACCTCGGCCGAATTCCAGCATCCACAGAGTTAAACTTCGAGTTTTTAGTGGAATAACGCGGAGTTAATAATTTATAATATTTAATTAAAGAGTTTAATTAATATTTCAGAATTATTGGAGCTCGGAACCGTAGGTCCATTTGGTCATTGTGCTAGCTCGATTAACTGTAGCAAACCTTATATAATTATATTGTCTAATAATATGCTCACATTATATTTATATATATTATTAATGAGATTAATAATAATATTTATTGTCACAAATGAAAATTATGTTAGTTTAACTTAATATTTTCTAGAATTCTTTGATTATGAGATAATCAAGTTAGTAATAATTATGAGATAATTATTACAAAATAATTGAAGGTAATTTAATCATTATTGATATAGTGATTTTTATTTACCTTGGAGACAAAGCCATATGGCTTGCCATGCTCTCCAATTTATTATGTCTATTAGATGGCTTGTATACACCTAATAGTTTTGTTATTAGCTAATCCATTTGTATGCTTTGGTATGGCCTCCACATTTATGTGTTTTCCATTGAAAGAAAGCATTAGATGCTTAATGACAAAGTCTCTGTATTTAGATTATCATTTCTTATGTTTTGATATGGCCTCCACATTTATGTGTTTGCCATTGAAATAAAGCATTAGATGTTTAATGACAAGGTTAGTTGGCTTGTGTGAAATAATATAATCTCTACCAGTTCTCTCACTTCCTAAGGTTAACATTTTCCATTCATTCACACAAGTGCAATTGAGAGAAAATAGAGAGAGTTCAAGCATTCACAAGTGTTGTGAGAGTCTTTGAAATTCCAAAAGCCAAACACCATTGTGACATCTTAATTCTCTAAATAGTTTATAGGTTTGATCTTTGTGAGTGAATCCCACACTTCAGTTTGTTGGTTTTTAGTCATAGTTCGAAAGATCGAGTGGTTGACCCAAGAGTTGGACATCAAATGATTGATTTCGACTACTACAACAAGGGGAGAAGGCAAAGAAAATTATAAAGATCCATACCGGAGCCGGTGCCACCACAAGCAACTTCCGCCGCGCTAAGGAAAGTCATTTCCTACAATTGGCATTGAGAGCTTAAGGTTGAAAAGTTTTCCTAACCCTTCTCATTTTAGTTTTAATAATTTATATGACATATAGATTATTAAAATTCATGTTGTGATGAGTAGGCACAATTAGATTCATGAGATGAATGGTTTTAATGTTCATGTGATGAATGTTTACTTTTGATTCATGTGATTAATGTATTGCGTTGATCGTTATTTTTTCCGGCTCTTGTTTTTAGCATTGGAAATGTAAGACCATAAGGTCATATTCTTTTGACGGAGAAATTTCACAAAGAACTCAACAACACTCCATAGAACAATATTTAAAGACCAAGGGATGTCTTGGATTTATTGTACTAATTAGATTAGTATAGAAAAATAAGAGTCTGGTCAACGTAATTTGAAATGTGTATGTTTTTTACAATTTCTTGCCCCTGGAAACTGGGTTGCGTCGCGACGAAACCCCTTAGCGCGTCACGACACGCTACGCATACGCAACATGAGGCTACTGCCTCGTTTGCATCGCGACGCAGGTAACCTTGCGTCGCGACGCGACACAGAGCTGGTACTTTTCCAGTTTTTATTTTTCTGAGTGTCGCGACGCTCACCAGTTCGTGTCGCGACGCCCAGACCTGGGAATATATGTATGTTTTAAATTATTTATTAACATGTCATATAGCCTAAGATGTCTACTCTTACATTTTCACATGCCATAACATGTAGATATACATGATATTCCAGTCATAAAATATGATTTTATGTAATTTAAAAGTTAAATAAGAATATGAGATGCATGCAAACAGATTAATAAGATTAATTGGTTTAAAGGTTTAAAAATTGCGAATTCAAGTTTTAGAAACAAATGGACCTTATGAGTACATTATTTTCCTTAGTATATCGGATGGAAACCCAGACGTAAATTCCATAGCCGGTTCCGAATGGACGGTAATATGGTCTGCACTCGGGATACAATACCACGTACCTTTGAAATAGATAATATGCTTTTATCGATTAAATGGTTTAATGACATTTGGTCTGTTCGTTGAATTCTAAATTTTAAAACCTATTAGTGGACTAATAATTTAATAGTTAAATTGATTAGATCACTATAACAACTTTATTAAATTAGTTTAATTAAGTTAATTGGTTAGATCACTAAATTATCAACTAGTATTAATGAGGTTATAACTTTAGCCAAGCATAATCTAAGATTCATAAGATACCAGTGAGATAGAAACCTTACACTTCAAAATAGTGAGTGGGAGAGGGGTATACCACAATATATCCCACGATCTCCATTGTTATCCAGAAACGTGAGATTTAATGGGCGCCTCGAGACGGCTTTGCTTTCGTCCCCTACGGATGGTGTCATTTGTAGGTCAATATCAGGTTTAGATTCCGAAAGGATAGGGACTCTAGATGTATATGGTGATTTGACCTACCCTACGGCGGCACTTCACTAGTTAAGTCCAAGGGTTTCGAAATAATGGGTCACACTCACAAAGGAATGATTAAGTTGTCAATCAAAGCTTTCTTAATCAAAATAGCGATAGTTGATTAATATAGGAATATGAGTTATTTCAGATATATTAATCAATTGAGAATGTCTCAGTCTATCATGTGAATACTTGACCTACCCTACGACGATACTTATTTGTGGGATGATAGATAACTGTGGTATATTAATTCTTTTAGGTTTCTAATTCATTATACATTGATCATGCATCATGTTTAATTTTATGCCTAAATGTTTGATAATTTTAATATGCAGTGAATGAATGTTGAATGCGAGTTTATTATTTTTTAACCATGGCATCTGCAATTATCTCAATTCTCAAACAACAAGAAAAATTAACCGGGATAACTATGTTAAATGGAAAAGTGACATGAATGCTATTTTAGTCTGTGAAGACCTTAAATTTGTCATAATGGAGGAATGTCCTCCTGAGCCAGCACCGAATGCTGGCAGAGCTGAACGTAATGCCTATAATAATTGGATTAAAGCTGATGAGAAAGCCCATAGTTATTTGATAGCATCCGTGTCTGAGGTTATTGCTGCACAGCATGAGTCTATTGATTTTTCTCCGGCAATTGAGAAGCAAGATTGGTATGTTTGGAAAGGAAATAGCTCAGGACGGTTCTCTATTGACAGTGCCTGGGAACTTCTCAGATGTAAGAGAAATACTAACTCCATTCATCACTTGCTTTGGTTTAAGGGCCATATTCCCAGGCACTCCTTTGTGCTGTGGCTCGCTTCTTTGCAAAGGCTGCATACCATGGATAGGTTGGTTCGGTTTGGTATTATGCAATCTTCCTCTTGCGTGTTCTGCTCCCACACAGAATCGCACAAACACTTATTTTTTGATTGCCCCTTCACTAAATCAGTTTGGTTGTCTGTTTCCTCAAAAGTCCCTATCTGTTGGCCTTCACTGGATTGGCAGGTCTTCCTTCGTTGGGCAGTGGTTAAGCTGAAAAAAAAGGGTGATATTCATTCCTGATTGGTCGTATTGCTATTGCTGCCTGTGTATACTACATATGGTATGAAAGAAACCGAAGAATTTACGATAGTTGTGCAGTCTCTGAAGACCATGTGGTGCAAGAAATTTGTCTGGCTATTCGCAACCGTTTGGTTTTTTTGAATACTAATAACATTGTTCCTGATTCAATTCGGAATACTTGGGGCCTGGTATGATCTCTTGCAGCTTGATGGAGTGATGAAGCCTGGTATAATTCAAGAATTTTGGCGGTTTTGTTTTGAAACAAGGCTAAAATTTCGGTGTGGGATTGCTTTTGTTTCATCAATTTGGTAGCCCTCTCTTGTTTTAATCGATGTGGGACTCCCACCTCTTGTTTGTTGATTGCTGGTGGGCTTTAGCTTTGCTCCCTGTGGACTGTTTAAGCCCTTTTCTGGGCCGATTAATTTGTTTCGTGTTGATGTTTCTTTTGGGCTGACAATCCTTTCTTTTGGGCTGCGGTTATCCTTGGCACTGCTTTGATTGCTCTTTCGGCCTGATGGGCTTCTATGTGGGCCTCCTTTCTTCTTTCATTCGGCGTGGATGCGTGTTGTCTAGCCTGGGTTCGTGGACCATAATGGACCGGCTTTGAGCTCTCGGTTATGGGCTTCCATTTTGGGATAGATTTTTTGTTTGTTTTGGTTTTCGGTGCTTAGGCTTTTGTTTTATGGGCCGGCACTGTATTCTTGTATTCTTTGAGCCGTATTAGGCATTGTTTGAACTGTGTTTCATTTTCGTGCATTACGCACTCTCCTGGGGGATGCCCCTTGTACTTTTGTACATATCACATCTTTTGGAATATACTTGTAATTTTTCCAAAAAAAAAAAAAATGTTTGGGCAATTTTTAGACCGGCAACAACATGAGGTAATAGTCTCTGTATTGACCGCTAGAATGAAGGAAGGCACATCAGTCCAAGACCATGTGTTAAGGATGATGTCTCATCTTAATATGGCTGAAACTCATGGTGCACATATCAATATGCAAAGCCAGGTGACAATGATCATGGAAACCCTTCCGAAGAGTTTCCCGCAGTTTAAAAGCAATTGTTCTATGAATAAGTTGACTTTTACGTTGACTGAACTGCTAAATGAGCTCACCAATTATGAGTCTGTTATGAATGGTCCTCGTAGGTCCAATGCCGAGGCAAATGTTTTCGAATCTTCTAAATCCTCAAAAAAGAAGAAGAAAGTCAATTGGAAGGCTAAGGAAAAACTAATGAAAAAGAAGAACAACAAAGGCTCTAAATGAACCAATGACAAAGTAAAATATTTCCATTGTGAACAATAAGGGCATTGGAAAAGGAATTGTCCAAAATACCTTGGTGAGCTTAAAGAGAAAGAATGCAGGTAAATACGATTTACTTGTCATTGAGTCTCTTTTGGTGGAGGATGATAAATCCATATGGATTGTTGATTCTGGTACCACTAACCATATTTGTTGTTCTTTACAGCTACTTGACTCATGCAGGGACCTTGTTGAAGGTAGCTTTACCATGAGAGATGGGACAAGGGATGTTGTTTCAAGAAAAGTAGTGGGAGTTTCAAATTTGAATTTTAATAAGAGTTATTTATGTTTGAATGGTGTGCGCTATATATTCTTGGTTTTCGCAGGAATTTGATTTCTGTAACAAAACTTATGGAATGTAGTTTTTCTATTTCATTTAATAATAAGTCAGTTATTATTAGTAGAAATGGATTAAATATATGCACGTGAAACTCCGAAAATAATCTATATGTATTAAGGTCGTTAATGCATGAATCACTGCTTAATACTAAAATGTTTAAGATGGAAAGATCTAAAATAAAACCGAAAAAGATTTCTCATGATGATACCTATTTATGGCACCTTAGATTTGGTCACATTAACCTTGACCGGATAGATAGACTAATTAAGAACGGAGTTTTAAATCAGTTAAAACTCGATACTTTACATGTCTGCGAATCATGTCTAGAAGGCAAAATGACTAAGAGACCTTTTTACTGGAAAAATGGATAAGAGCCAAAGAAACACTTGAGCTAATACATTCGGACATTTGCGGACTAATGAATGTAAAAGCCCGAGGTGGTTTGGAATACTTCGTCACTTTCATTGACGATTATTCTAGATATGGGTATGTTTACCTAATGCAGCACAAGTCAGATACATTTGAAAAGTTCAAAGAGAATCGTGCTCAGGTTGAGAACCATTTAGGTAAAAGCATCAAAATTCTACGATCAGATCGTGGAGGAGAAAACCTTGATAGAGATTTCGAGGAATTCTTAGTTGAGCATGGAATTGTTTCACAGCTCACAGCACCTGGAACACCACAATAAAATGGTGTTGCAGAAAGGAGAAATCGGACTTGTAGGCACTGCATTTTTACATATAAGTCCCTATGATGAGTCTCATTTAGAGGCACTACCATTTATGTCACGGAAGTCGCGGGAAACGGACGTCGGAAGGGGAAATTCAGAATAAGTAAGTCATCAGGTTCATTTCACAAGTTCACTGTTTTCATTCGTGCTGTGTTCGTGACCACGTTCGAACGTCAAGCAGATTGCGGGCGTTCATGTAGCGTTCGAATCGGCGTTCGAACGGCGTCGGTTTTTCTGGTTTTGCTGCTAGCCTCACACTCAAGCCCAATTAGCCCACCAAAGCCCATAAGACACATCCAAATTAATAAAACACATATTTAACACATGAGGAATTAAATAAAATCTAAAAATCATATACCAAATTAAAATAATATAAAATAAAATCATGCCTAATTAAAATCAATCAAAAAATTTTATTCCTAATCTAAACAAATCAAATATCTCCCTTCCTAATAAAACAAATCACCTACCTAAAACAAAACAAATTAAATATATCATATTCCTAATCTAACAAAACATGTCCCCCAATTAAAATATATACTTTCCTTGCAAGACACTAATTGGTTTCCTTCCTTATTCAAAAACCCATGCACAACCCAAACCCTAACATACAACTATAAAAGAAACACATTCCCCACCCTTTGGCTCTCTCCAACATTCACGAAAAAAAACAACAAAAAAACCCTAAAAACATACACGCTCCCACCCTTTAACTCCTTACGCCCAGCACCCTCACAAGCCTTAAACACAACCCTAAACAGCCCACAACACACACGCCTAGCCTTGTTCCCAACACGTATGTCCCAGCCACCTACCGACCTCAACTTCAGCACATAAGCACCTAAGCCCTGCACGCCACAGCAACACGTCCACGACATCAACAAACAAAGAAGAGAAGCTTTCACAGGCCACCACATCAGCCCTCACATATAGCCTCTCTGCCCTCAAACGTCCACACGTCCCATACCCCTCACTGCTCCCTGCCTTCATGCCTAGCATAACAACACCCCCACTCACGCAAGCAACACTCACGTACTCCTCACTCCCCCTGACCGATAGCTTCTCATACCATTCATTTATTAGCCCTTCCCCTCACAGCCTGCCATAAATGCTTTCACTCACAAGCCCCTCACTGACCGACAAAAGCCACAAAAACCCTAAAGTCCCCACGCACACAGCCCTCTGAGACACGTTCAAACATCACCAAAACATAGAAGCCTTAATCGATAACAACCAGACCTGCAACTACCGTGAACAAGCAGCCCAAAACTGCCCTCTCTATCACTGGGAATAACCACATAAAATAGCACCCCCAAACAATAGCTTGAGCAGCGAAACAGCGAAGAAAGACGTAGACCAGTGAACCAGAAAAGTTGCGGAGTGATAGCCCTTCCGACGGACTTGTAACGCGCTTCCGAAAGTCGACATAAAAGGTTAGACCTCAGGGTATTTTTCACATCCATTTTCATTCATATTTTTATTGTTTATTGAGTTTCATTTGCATGATTATTGTGGTGTGATGCATGTTGTGGCCCTTGAATAGATAGAAAATGCATGTATTGTGAAATGATGTATGTTGTGGCCCTTGAATAAAATGAAAAATGTGTCGCCTCTTGTGGTATATAGGATGGAAACCCGGACATAAATTTCATAGCCGATTCCGAATGGACGGTAGTATGATCTGTACTCGGGATACAACTCCACGTACCACTTGAGGAAACGACGCATATTTTGTTTTATGTTGTTTTGATTAGTTTATTACCCGTTATTTAATTTCTGCATGTTATTTGTTTGTGTAATGATGAGATAAAGTGCATGGGCTTAGTAAGTTGGATTAAAGGTCCTCTATTTCGAGGGGTTAAAATCCTTTACCACGATGCTTCGCCGCGCCGGATGATGTATATTCGATTGAATGTAAGATGTGTTCAATCGGGTTACGAAGTCCGATATCATTGTCTTTATTTTTTTATATATGCATTATGTTATTAGCGCATGAGCTTAGTAAGTTGGATTAAAGGTCCTCTATTTCGAGGGGTTAAAATATTTTACCACGATGTTTCTCCGTGCCGGATGATGTATATTCGATTGAATGTAAGATGTGTTCAATTGGGTATACGAAGTGCGATATCGTTGTCTTTATTTTTTATACATGCATTATGTTATTAGCGCATGGGCTTAGTAAGTTGGATTAAGGGTCCTCTATTTCGAGGGGTTAGAATCCTTTACCACGATGCTTCGCCATGCCGGATGATGTATGTTCGATTGAATATAAGATGTGTTCAATCGAGTATACGAAATTCGATATTGTTGTCTTTATTTTTATATGCATTATGATGTGATGTGCATGAGCTTAGTAAGTTGGATTAAAGGTCCTCCATTTCGAGGGGTTAAAGAACCTTTACCACGATACTTCGCCGCGCCTTTTATTTCGTTATTCGCTTTTCTCTGTATGTCATCTTCTTGCATAATCATGCATCATGTTGCAATGCGCATGGGCTCATCGAGTTGTATTAAATGTCCTCTATCTTGAGGGATAAAAAGCATAAGGGCTACCTTTGCCACAACGATTTGCCGTGCCTTTTAGCCCGTTATCATTTATTAGGTGTCATCTATTCATCCGTTCACATATGTGTCATGTTGTTTACTGTATTTTGGAGGTCACTGCTGTAACCCCGTTCGAACGCGTTTCAGAACGCCGCACGAACGCATGTTTTCTGTCTCAGTTCGTTCGAACACGTTTACGAACGCTACTCAAACGCGAACCTTTTGTTTACCGTTCGAACGCGGCTATGAACGCCTATGGTAAACAGGCCCTCTTCCATCACATCACATGCATGGTTACTCATTTTATCATCTACCTTTTCGATTGTTCATGTTCTCGCAGTTAGTCATTTATTGTGTTCACAAGATCACATGTTCGTTTCCATGATGCATGTTTACACGATAGTTATCTACTTATGCTTCTGCATTCATCCATTCAACATGTTCATGAAGTTGTATGCTTGCCGTATTTCAATTTATCTTTATGCATGCAAATTCGGACATAGATTACATGCAAATAGGTTGTATGCAAATTTGGACATAGATTGTATGCAAATAGGTTGTATGCACATTTGGACATAGATTACATGCAAATAGGTTGTATGCAATATGAAAATGCGTTACATGTGAACTTAGATGAACTTTTGATTTATGCGTGCGAACTTACAAATAAAATACCCTTAGGGATATATGTTGCTAGACTCGATTAAATTATTGCATAAATCATTTTATTACAAGTGGCATAAGTAAGGGACCATTCCGAACCCAACGGTTTGAGGTCTTCCCTTGCGAGGGGTGAGTGCGGCCTTAAATCTTTCTCCCGGTTCACACCGGGTGGCAACTCCATTATTCTCCGGTTTAGTCCCCCACGGGCTACTCCGTACTCCCAACCGGGCCGCGAGCCCGGAACAGCATGCGTCGCCCAGTTTCTGTGTTCCCACAGTCTGGCGACTCCACTGGGGATAGAGAATCGGCCCCGAAATTAGTTTATTACCCGTTATTTAATTTCTGCATGTTATTTGTTTGTGTAATGATGAGATAAAGTGCATGGGCTTAGTAAGTTGGATTAAAGGTCCTCTATTTCAAGGGGTTAAAATCCTTTACCACGATGATTCGCCGCGCCGGATGATGTATATTCGATTGAATGTAAGATGTGTTCAATCGGGAATACGAAGTCTGATATCATTGTCTTTATTTTTTTATATATGTATTATGTTATTAGCGCATGAGCTTAGTAAGTTGGATTAAAGGTCCTCTATTTCGAGGGGTTAAAATATTTTACCACGATGTTTCGCCGTGCCGGATGATGTATATTCGATTGAATGTAAGATGTGTTCAATTGGGTATACGAAGTGCGATATCGTTGTCTTTATTTTTTATACATGCATTATGTTATTAGCGCATGGGCTTAGTAAGTTGGATTAAGGGTCCTCTATTTCGAGGGGTTAGAATCCTTTACCACGATGCTTCGCCATGCCGGATGATGTATGTTCGATTGAATACAAGATGTGTTCAATCGGGTATACGAAATTCGATATTGTTGTCTTTATTTTTATATGCATTATGATGTGATGCGCATGAGCTTAGTAAGTTGGATTAAAGGTCCTCCATTTCGAGGGGTTAAAGAACCTTTACCACAATACTTCGCCGCGCCTTTTATTTCGTTATTCGTTTTCTCTGTATGTCATCTTCTTGCATAATCATGCATCATGTTGCAATGCGCATGGGCTCATCGAGTTGGATTAAAGGTCCTCCATCTTGAGGGATAAAAAGCCTAAGGGCTACCTTTGCCACAACGATTTGCCGCGCCTTTTAGCCCGTTATCATTTATTATGTGTCATTAATTCATCTGTTCACATATGTGTCATGTTGTTTACTGCATTTTGGAGGTCACTGTTGTAACCCCGTTCGAACGCGTTTCAGAACGCCGCACGAACGCATGTTTTCTGTCTCAGTTCGTTCGAACGCGTTTACGAACGCTACTCGAACGTGAACCTTCTGTTTACCGTTCGAACGTGGCTACGAACGCCCACGGTAAACGGGCGCTCTTCCATCACATCTCATGCATGGTTACTCATTTTATCATCTACCTTTTTGATTGTTCATGTTCTCGCAGTTAGTCATTTATTGTGTTCACAAGGTCACATGTTCGTTTCCATGATGCATGTTTACACGATAGTTATCAACTTATGCTTCAGCATTCATCCATTCAACATGTTCATGAAGTTGTATGCTTGCCGTATTTCAATTTATCTTTATGCATGCAAATTCAGACATAGATTACATGCAAATAGGTTGTATGCAAATTTGGACATAGATTGTATGCAAATAGGTTGTAAGCAAATTTGGACATATATTACATGCAAATGGGTTGTATGCAAATATGAAAATGCGTTACATGTGAACTTAGATGAACTTTTGATTTATGCGTGCGAACTTACAAATAAAATACCTTAGGGATATATGTTGCTAGACTCGATTAAATTATTGCATAAATCATTTTATTACAAGTGGCATAAGTAAGGGACCATTCTGAACCCAACGGTTTGAGGTCTTCCCATGCGAGGGGTGAGTGCGGCCTTAAATCTTTGTCCCGGTTCATACCGGGTGGCGACTCCATTATTCTCCGGTTTAGTCCCCCGCGGGCTACTCCGTACTCCCAACCGGGCCGCGAGCCCGGAACAGCATGCGTCGCCCAGTTTCTGTGTTCCCACATGACCCTACTAGACATGATGAGATCAATGTTTAGTTATAGCACCCTACCTAGTTCATTCTGGGGGTATGCATTGCAAACTGCAATGTATATCCTAAATGTAGTTCCTTCTAATTCTGTTTCTAAGACTCTCTTAGAGTTATGGAATGGTCGTAAAGCTAGTTTGCGACATTTCCGCATATGGGGGTGTCCGACACATGTGCTAAAGAACAAGACTACTAAGTTGGAACCACGTTCATAGGTGTGACTATTTGTAGGCTATCCTAAGGAAACTAAGGGTGGATTCTTTTATAGTCCAGAAGATAATAAAGTATTTGTGTCAACAAATGCTACATTTCTTGAGGAGGACTATATGAGAGAGTTCAAACCTCGAAGTAAAGTATTACTTGAGGAGTTACTTGTTGGTACGACCAGTACACCATTATCAAATGTTGACAAAGACATAACACCTTCTACATCTGAAAGTCAGATGCAAGTTTATCAAGATACCATACCACATAAACATAGTGGGAGGGTTTTGAGACAACCTGAACTCTATCTAGGAAATGGTGAGGTGCAAGTTGTTGCATCTTGTGATGGTATAGATGATCTATTGACCTATCGTAGTTCAATGGAAGATACTGATAAAGAGGAATGGCTCAAAGCCATGAACCTCGAGATGGAGTCTATGTACTCTAACTCAGTTTGGGAACTTGTAGACTAACCTGATGGAGTAAAACCCATAGGTTGCATGTGGATCTACAAGAGAAAATGAGGAATAGATGGGAAAGTACAGAATTTCAAGGCTAGGCTAGTGGCAAAGGGTTATATCTAGAAAGGGGGAGATTAAAGAGTTTAATTAATATTTCGGAATTATTGAAGATCGGAATTGTAGGTCCATTTGGTCCCCGTGCTAACTCGATTAACTGTAGCAAACCTTATATAATTACATTGTCTAATAATATGCTCACATTATATTTATATATATTATTAATGAGATTATTAATAATATTTATTGTCACAAATAAAAACTATGTTAAATTAGTTTAACTTAATATTTTCTAGAATTCTTTGATTATGAGATAATCAAGTTAGTAATAATTATGAGATAATTATTACAACATAATTGAAGGTAATTTAATCATTATTGATATAGTGATTTTTATTTACCTTAGAGACAGCCATATGGCTTGTCATGCTCTCCAATTTATTATGTCTATTAGGTGGCTTGTATACACCTAATAGTTTTGTCATTAGCTAATCCATTCTTATGCTTTGGTATGGCATCCACATTTATGTGTTAGCCATTGAAAGAAAGCATTAGATGTTTAATGACAAAGTCCTTGTCTTTAGCTTATCTTTTTTTATGCTTTGGTATGGCATTCACATTTTTGTGTTGGTCATTGCAAGAAAGCATTAGATGCTTAATGACAAGGTTAGTTTGCTTGTGTAAGAGAATATAATCTCTACCATTTATCTCACTTCTTAAGGTTAACATTTTGCATTCATTCACACAAGTGCAATTGAGAGAAAATAGAGAGAGTTCAAGCATTCACAAGTGTTGTGAGAGTGTTTGAAATTCCAAAAGCCAAACACCATTGTGACATCTTAATTCTCTAAATAGTTTAGAGGTTTGATCTTTGTGAGTGAAGCTCACACATCGGTTTGTTGGTTTCGAGTCATAGTTCGGAAGATCGAGTGGTTGATCCAAGCGTTGGACATCAAATGATTGATTTCGGCTACTACAATAAAGGGAGAAGACAAAGAAAATTTTAAAGATCTATTCCAGAGCCGGTGCCACCACAAGCAACTTCCGCCGCGCGAAGGAAAGTCGTTTCCTACATTGATGAGCTATTATAATTGGCATAAAAGATAGCTCATCCAACCATAAGTGTGTTAAGGAGGACATTAGCCCAGATGGTGGAATGTAGTGTCCTGCGTTGTTTGGGAGCGAACCTAGGGATGGCCTTATGTGTTGTGTCCTCTTCAACTAGCAGATGTATTTTGGATGAGTTTGAATCCATATAAAAAAAAATTCATGAGGATTTAAGAGGTTTCATTCTCTATACTATGTCAAAACGAATAGGTTCGAGTTCATATGAGAGTACTTAAAATGACATTAAAAATATTTTGTCAATGTTAAATCATAAATTCAAAAAATATTAGTCACTTATTATCTAACTCTTCAACCCTATTCTTTTTCATATCCAAAATACAAAACCCAAAATATGATCCGGATCGTAAACCGCTAACGAGGAAACCAATGGGAGGATTACATGAACGCGTAGCATGCAGTATACGCGTACGTATGTTGAAGTAACTTAGAAAATGAAATCAAAATCCAAATGTAATAAGGATTAGTCACCGCCTGTATAATATCTATAAGTATCTCATTATTAGTTATCACTTTTCTTCTGCAATCAATCTTCTTCAGATATACTCTCAAACAAAACCCTAGCTAGCAATCAATATCTCTTTTTCAATTAATGAAGATCAATTCTTTTTTCAAGAAAGCGTTTGGTGGAAGCCATTTCAAGAAGTCTTATTACAAGCGGCTCTTGGTGGGTACTGAGGATGCTGCTGATCAATCTGTTCACATTCGCAAAGGTTACGTGACTTTTTACGTAGGCGAAGAAGAGAAAAGATACCAAGTTCCTGTTCAATTTGTATCTTTTCCTCTATTAAGTGCAGCCATGAAGGAGTCCTATGATGATGTGTATGATGTTAAGATCGATGGTCCCATAAAGCTCGCATGCACGCCCAAGCAATTTGAAGAGATAATCAAGATTGCCAAGAATCGGTCACATTGAATCTCTTTTTAAGTTGTATGATTTTTCTTTTATTTTCTTGCTAAGATTTTTTTCCCGTACTGTATTGAAACAGAAGAGACAAGTTAGTTTTGCATAACCAATCAATTTGTATTCATTATATTATTTTAATCAAGAATCAAGATGTTAACGGTATAATATTCAAGAATATTATACTGCATATTCAATGACTTGTTAAATGAACATACGAAACAAAAAATAAAATTTAAGTGTAATCACCTCCAAAGAGTCGGGATTTTTCATTCGTGATTTTGAATTACGGTTTCTCATTTCATTGTGATTTTGAATCTGTTATGATCTAATGTCAACACTTGGTCACTTGGCTTTTTTGTTCTCTGTCAAAATCTGCTTGCACCTACTCTCTTGTGGAAATAGCTCTCTTCAATCTTGGAGTTTTGCTTTCATTTGGAATATTCTGGCTATTTTTTCTTGGTAGACTTCAGACTAAGAATTTTCTTTTTTCAGAAAATGAATTTTGGATATCAATTCCTTACCTTGTATTTTTTGTATTGATTGTATGGTATCTTGCAAATCATCTTCTTCTTTTTTTCATGCTCTCTCGCTCGGAATATTTGGTCTCGCTTTTTATGTTTGTGGGGAATTGAGTGGGTATTTCCTATCAATTTTTATTCATTCCTAAAATTATCTCCATAGTGATAGAAAGCACAATGATTTCTTTAATGTTGATGTATTTAGTTCGAAAGGAATTTGTGAATTTTTAAATAAACTTCACCTGATTCATCTAAAGTTATTGAGAAGATTTTTTTACTTGTCCTCCATATGGATATCTACAAAGTATGTGGAGTCTGGGCTTATGATGTTTGACCCTTTCATGGATGATGAACTATTTTGATTCACTAATGATGAATTTGCTCTTTATTTATGTAATTTAATAATACTTCCCCTCATTAAGAAATAAAAAGAGTCGGGATTTTTCACTACATCAACAGGTTCAAGATTGAAAGCTTTGCTTAATTTTGTAACTCGATGACTCTGTTAGTTAGGATGTGCATGGAAGATTGGCTACGTAAAAGACAACATTGCAAGGGGAGCGTGTAATTGCTATTGAACTTGGACATGAAACACGAGCCAGGTTTTGCATGTATTGTGGGCTTGCATGCATGAAGGAATAGCTTGGACGTGCGCTTGCATGCTTAACTAACGTACGAGGGCCCTTACAATCTCGAATCCCGAATGATTTTTGAAAATTTGGAGTGATTTTTTCATTCCGAATCTCGACTGTAATTTTTATTTAGAATAATTTTTCATCTCAAATTTCGATCAAGATCGGGAATTTCTATAGTGGAGTTCATTCATATTACAATTGTTAAGTAATTTTGTTACTTGCAAATTGGTGACTTGTACGCAGCCAATATTAGAAGCTACCATTACTCAAGATTTAGAAAATAAAGCCACAGTGTAGGCTTGTTATTAAGAACTTATAGTTATCCCTTAATTGTAACTTTTATTTAAATAATTCATATGAATAAATAAGACATCAGAGAGATCATTTGTGATTCAATTTATGTCGAATATTGAGAGGTCAAGATCTCTCGAAGTGTCCTATCAATTATTAAAAAAAAAAAAAAAAAAAAAAAGTACAAATAAACTTGACTATATTAACTCCAAACTCCTATTTTTCTTTTACAGATCAATTCTTCAACCCTTGCTATCCACGTATATCATTGGATTGCATAATGTATGAGAAAAATGGGATATGATAGCAAGAATCTAGGCCAATGGAAACGATAACCTTGAGATACAAGAAAGTAGATGTGGGTTTAGCACCATCTCAACGAAATAACATGATCAACACATCAGATATAACACTTGCTTAAATCATATCAAAAGTATTTTCTCTAAGTTAATTTAAATCATATCAAAAATATTTTCTCTAAGTTCAAATTATTTGAGATCATTTAATAATATGTTCAAAAACACTAATTAAGTAACACTCCCAAACCGGGGCGCTAGTTAAGTAATACTCTCAAACTAACCCTTATAATCATTTGAATATTTTCAACTGGCATGGTTGCATATCAATTACCCATCGCAAACGAACAAAAGTAGACCAAGTATTCAGAGACATTATAAGTATAATCGATTAACATAAATCATTCTTGAGGTATTGTTTTTTGTGAAGAATTACATTGAAGATAAGAAGCATTTTCCCAGTCTCGAGCTAATTTGTCTAATTTATACAAAAACCAAAATAAAACAAAGATGCTAAAGAGGTTAAACGATTACTTGTATTGTGTCTGCATGCAAGTTCCCTTCAAGACCTAAGGTTGTTTCAGTATTGGCCGGAATTTATCCAACAACTCCCAAGCTACAATTGGCACGAATAAATCTGGAACCAATGTCATAAACTTCTTTGTAACACATGCATTGCACCGAATTTTTTTTTGAGGGTCCATCATTCAACCTTTGCCACTCCACCACCAGGCATGCTACTTTCTGCCACAGTCTCCTGCAAAAATCTGGAAAAAGTTGCCACAAACCATTACAAATTGGGTTATTAGTTGCTTGGATTTTCAGGTCTTTTAGGTCTTGTTCCAGAGAGAAAAAGACTTTGCCTCTCTAAATTATAAGGCAGAAAGAGTACCTCGTTAATTTGTCCTGAGATGATTGCAAGATGTAGATTGAGAGAATAAAAGACAGCATGAGTCCTGTAGGTGCATGAATGAAATATATTTAAAAAAAGATCTCCAATTGTCGTATAGCATTCGGCAAGTGTTCTTGATTGAAATGAAGAATTCAACAAGCTTAGAACCAAAATTTAGTTAAATCAAGAAGAAATATACAGCAAAGATAAAAAAAACATTGAGCCTTTTACAACTGAAAATGAAACACAAGAGATACAAGCAAAATTTAAAATAGTCTAAGAATCAGCTAATGGTAGTTTGTTTGAACTATAGTCATTCAGCAAACTTTTTGCTTTAGAAAGTACAATGGAGTCATCATGATAGTTTCTAGTTTCTATAGAATCCACACCATGACTAGGAAGTTAAAACAGCAATTACAAAATCTCATATATAATGACATTACTATTTATTACTTATGCAAAGGATAAAAAATTCTGCAGATAATATATAGATTACAATTAATTGAAATTTCACTGTCATATAGCGCTAATCCATCAGAAGCCCTCCAACGTAGGCCCAGTAATATTTAGCACCTTAAATTGAGTACAAATATTTACCTGATCCAAACAGAACATAAAATCCAGAAGCCACATCTATCTCTGATTGCTCTTCCCTGTAAATAAGAAGTTAACTAGTGAGTCCAAAATTTTGTTGCAATTTTACCTAGGAAAAAAGAACGAACTTCCAAGACTTCGAATACACAGAAAACCACCCTTAGGGAATGAAAGAGGAGGGAAGGGGAAGTTTATATGTTTTTCCTCTCTGATAATGCAACGATAAAATTCAATTGGACCTATAATCAGTGTTTTAAAAAGCGGCTGAGGCGGCCGCCTCGAGGCGCCGCGTCGCCGCCTCGAGGAGTTGGCGCCTCGAGGCGCCCGCCTCTTGCGGCCTAACCCAATTTGCCGCTTTTTAGCGCTTGAGGCGGCCGCCTCAGGACGCGTCGTGACGAGGCGGCGAGACGCGGCCTGAGGCGGCCGCCTCAAGTCTAAACTGTTTTTTTTATTATTATTCTTTTTGTTGCCTTCAAAACGGCAACGTTTTGAAGGCAACAAGTCTTCTTTTCTAAACCCTAAGGAAAAAAAACACGGCATCTCCACTCTCGGTTTCCACTCTCTGGTTCTCCATCTCTCTCTGACTCTCGGTTCTCCACTCTCTCTGGTTCTCTCATCTCTCTGGTTTTTCCATCTCTCTCTGACTCTCGGTTCAGAGCATTGACGAAGAGAATTGATTAAGACTTCTCTCCAGTCTTCGTCTTACACTGGTAAGAGTTTCAAATTCTTATTTTTTTTCTCTCGTTTATTTCTCTAGTGTTACTTAGTCTTCATGACTTTCATTTTCTTCTTTCTCATCGTGGCAGTTTCCATTTTCTCCACTTTGTAACAAACACCAAAAAAAAAAATTGGTTGTTTTCGTTAGTTTAGGTTCTTGATTGGTTTTTTGCTTTGTGGGTTTGTGAGATTTAGTGATTTTGTTTCATGGGTTGTTTTCATATTTAGTTGTAGTTTTGAAATATTTGGTCATGCTTCATATCTCATTTGATCATTGGTTTTGCTTCATATTGCTTGAATGGTTGAAATGATTGGTTAAGCTTGTGGGTTTGCTGTATTAGTGGTTGTGCTTGCTGGTTTATTGATTGGTTTGTTGAATTAGGGTACGGGTTTGAGTTGAATTTGAGTAGGGTTTACAATGTTGATTAATGTAGCGGTTTAATGGTTTTAGATTGTGTTAGTTGTTAATTGCATTACATCAGGTTTTGCTTTCATTGTAGTTTCAATCATTATGTTTCTGTAGTTTGATTTTATCTATTTTTGTTTTAATTTTTTTGGATAATATGCGTTTAATTTGTTTTCATCTACTTTTTATATCTGATGTTTTGGATCGAGGTGCCCGCCTTGCCGCCTCGAGGCGGTCCGCCTCGCCCTCAATGGCCGGCCGCCTCGAGGCGCCGCCACGTATTTTTAAACATTGCCTATATCTTGGTGTACTTGACTTGATTTTACAAATGTGGTGGATATAACACTTAGAAAATCAAATAAGAGCTATTGACAAGCAGCAATTCTCAGAAAAAGGCTACACAAAGAATTCCAATTTAATGATACTGAATGAAAACCAATCAACCAATAAAGATACTTGTAAAACTATTTAACCTTAAAGCATTAATACTGACCATGTGTATCTAATAAGCACATGTTTTGGCCAACTTTCAGGTTGCCAAAAGTATTTTGGAACATCTGTATGAATTTCCATATCTGTTCAAAACAATGAAAAATAGAAGCTGGCATCAAAACCATCCAAAGAGATATTGACTCCAAATCTCCAATAAATTGCTGACAACAAAATTCACATCGCAACAAATATAAAGTGGAAAAATATTCAAGTGACATTCATTCATAAGAATATCATGCTACCTAACTTGAAGGAGAAAATTAAAGTTAAAAATAAGTTTTCTGTTCTCTACTCTGCCTTAGGTCCTGTGTATTTTGTATTACTCATGATTCTTTCCTTTCTTCGAGAAAATATATTGACTATGAAGATGTGAAAGGAATATCTAAGAGTAGTCATAAGTGCTGTTCAGTTTATCTTCAAAGAAATAGTAACTGAAGGCATGGGCAGACAGTGAAATGAGTAAATGGGTAAGATTATGGAGTTTCAAAATGCATCGATTGAGGTAGTGGGAAAGTGCTAAAGGCTCTACAATGTTAAAGTACAAGCAAAGGGGATAATACATAATCTCAAAACCACTAAAAGTCTAAAACCATACGAAACAAAAACTTGCTTGAGTTTATTCGAGCATGATATGGTTCTCCCTTTATTTTAAAAACTGGTATAAAAATGATTAATTAGGATAAAGTTACGTACAATGCTGAGGCATATCCACAATTTTAGCAGTGACACCAAGTATATCATTTCCCGAATACCTCTGCATCAGAAAAACACCACATGCGCTCATCAAATGATCAATGCAAAAGTTATTGTGATGCATAAATCGAGAGCCTTACCAGGTGCATGTCGATCATCGGAACCTGAGAACTCTTACGGTTTATCACAAAAAGCCACGGAACTATAAACTTCTCTCTCCCAACTTGAAATGATCTGCAGATAAATCAATTTTTTTTTAAGAACAATGATTGCTACCTCAGTAATAATAATAATAACACACGTGTAATCAACACAATTGATATGAACATTTGTTTATATAGACTGATATAAAATAAAATAGTGATTGCTTCTCACATTTTTACGGGATCAGCTCCCGTGAAGCCAGTAGGTTTTGCTATAGGAATCAATGCCTACAATATCATGTAAGCTCAAATTTTGACAATAATGATTAATTAGAATTATAACAGATATATTTGAATTAAAAATAAAATATTTTGAAGGGTTACCTCACGATTTACGGAGAAAATTGGACAATGTTTACCGATCACATCATGCCACACAGTTCTGGACTGGAATAATAAAATGAAAAAAATCCTTAATTATATCAAAATTTCAAATGAATATAATTTAAATTTTTTTAAAAAATAATAATAAGGCTTTTGTGAACTGACATTGTGATATTGACTCATCTTGCTCACCGGAACGATGTCTCCGGGCCGGTAAGCAAGCGAAATCGACGGCAGAGAAAGTAGCAATGACAAAAGTGACGTCATAATTGTTCTTCTTCTCGTCGCCATTATCCAATTTCTCGTCATGCGAATTTGAGGATTTGAGATTTTGCTTGAATTTGAAACCCTTTTCTTTCAGTGTGAGATGCAGAACGAGAGCTATAAAAGTAGAAACAAGTGTTGTGGGTGTACATAGAAATTATAACGGTCTATATAGAAATATTTATCTTCTTATAAGGCCCAATGAGAAATTTCACCCAACAATGGCGGGCCAACAACAATGCAAATAAAAAATTTGTCAATGTTCCATTTCAGCCCAAGTTTGAAGATGCCAATATAAAAATAAAAGTTGTCCAATTGGACTATAGAAGTAGCAATAAAATTATTTTGAAGCTACAGAAGTATTAATAAAAAATATTTAAATAATTTTTTAAAATATAAAGATTAAATAGATAATTGACTCAAATTCTAGAGATTAAAGAGAAATATACCCCTAAAGTGATCTTCCATTGACCAAGTTAGGTTTGACAAACATACAAAAAGAAGCAATAAGAGTCGCATAAAAATTAGTACAAACATATAAAACAAAACAAATACATTTTATTTAAAAGATAAATAATTTTACTTATCTTTTAATATTTTAGTATTATTTTTTTATACTATTTTTTTATATCTATAATTTTTTTATTAAAAAAAAAGATATCATACATATTATCAAATGTGGTCCTTTTTTTAAAGATATGAGAATGGGTAAAACCTAAATTAATTTTTTACCTACATTAATTTTTTAACTCTTACCTCATAGTATTCGAACTTCGATGGGTAGCTAAAAAACTAATCGAAAATCACGCAATCAACTAATCCAATAATTAAATTTTGTCTTGTTTAATTGGATTAAATCAAAGTGGCAGACAAACGTGATTAGTCACACCTAATTATACATATTTGGACAAATTGGATTAAACTCACATAAAGTTGATTAAGACTTTTATTAATTAAATATTACATAAGTTTTGCTATAATAAAACAACAAGAATTACATATATTAGCCTAAGTAAAAGAAGTATTTAGAGAAGTTTTGGAAGTTCTCTACAACATTTCAACAATGAGAAGAGATTGGATCTTGGAACCAAGTTTGCTAACTTTGGGAATTATATACAACAACAAGGAGAGGAAGATTGGATCTTGGAACCAGTTTGTTAGCTTTGGAAGTTCTCCACAATATTTCAACAAAGAGAAGAATATTGGATCTTGGAATCAAGCTTGTTAGGTAAGTTTGATCTTCTCCAAAATTATATTTTCATTAGTGAGTTATCATTAGTGAGACATATAATGATGAATTATGTATTGGATACATAATAACATAGCTTGATGTTGAAATTAGGTTAATTAATTGTGTATGGATGCTTTGGAAGCATAAATACAATATGTTTGTAATTGAGTTAAAATATTCATATTAGACGTGAACTTAAAATTTGAGTTTAGAACTCTAGATGATAGCTTGGAGTTATGACTACCTTTATAGAATCACTTGACTATCTTTGAGTGACCTAAAATTATTTATGAGTTACTTCATTGTAGGATTATAATTTGGTTTATGTTTTGGATTCAAAATCTACGTATTTGCGTATATAGAATAAATTTATGTTTTTATAAAAATATTTAATATTTTGAAAAACATAATTTTATTTTATAACATGTGTTGATGTTGGTTTTAATGTTAACAATTAATTTTGTGTGTTTGAAAGAGTTTAGGGAATGTTTGAAGGAATTAGGATAAAAATCCTAATTTCATCATCTCTCTGTTTCCAGAGAGTTGATGAATGAAAACCTTAATGAAATTAAAAAAAAAAAATTTGTCCAGCTTCACAGTGCACGGGTGCATTGTAGCGGGATACTGATCTACTTGATATTTATGGGTTAGACTCACTTCCGCTGCTCGGGATACTGATCTGACCCTAAGGATCCCAAACTGCCCCATCAGCGGTTACTAAACGGCTACTCGTATCACTATAAAAGCTTAAGAACAAACCTGAAGAAAGACACACAACAGTTAAAAGACTCTAATAAATAAATGTAGTTTTTCCTTTTATTTATATTAATCAATTAAGATTACGTGGTTGTGTGATGAGTGATAAATGTATCACTATTTTCCACTCATTTGACCTAATATTTTGTATAGTTTCTTGAGTTTTGTGAATATTTTGATGTGCTTTGTGTTATTTTGTAGAAAAATAAAGTTTCAGGACTCTCTAGAGGTGATTTGGGACCAAAACAGTGAAAAAGAACACAAAATAGCATTTTGGTAATTTGGCGCGTCGCGACGTCTAACGTGCGCCGCACCATGCTAACGTGCGTCGGGGACATATGTCAGAATCTGAGAAGTTTGACTTTGCTAACGTGCGCCGGACTTTGCTAACGTGCGTCGTGCCACATGTCAACATCACAGCCGATCTGCTAACATGCGCCGTGACATTTGTCATCATCCTATAATGCGGACAATCGCCATCGCCACGTGTCGACATGTGTCATCCCGCGTGTCAGCCACGTCATCATCCACGTCAGCAGAAGACCGAGTCAACATGCCACGTCACTGCCACGCCATCATCAGCCAATCACAGCATGCCACGTGTCACAATCATACAGTGCCGACAATCACTTTCGCCACGTGTCGCCACGTCAGCTCAATTATTGACTCATTTATCCAAATTACCACTGTTGGGGTTGGTGCTCTGAGCGCCAATCCCGATCGTATTTATGTTCGATTCATGAATACGAGCAATATCTTTTTCCATAATATTACTAATTTAATGGAAGCACCTCTTTTCTTTTATATACGTATTCTATCTAATTTCTATTAGATTGATTAGATTGAAACTAAATCTAATTTAGTGATATGTATATATATTAGACAAATACCCTAAAATTTACAACGTAGTGCGCAGTTACAACATAGTTTGTAATTGACATTGGGAAGTGTCACTATAAGTTGTATATCCTTAAATTAAGTTCTTGGTCAAGATTTACTGACACATGTCGGTTAGTAAAATCCGTTGACACCAGTACATGTCGTATATCGGACTTGGTCCGATGGTTTATCCCAATGAACCATGAGTCTTGGGAGACTCGTATAGACGTGTAGGTGTTTATTTGATATGCACTGAACGACTCACCAAAGATTTCATAATAGATGGTACACCAACGTCAATAGGAATCTTCTCGGGTTGAGTAGCATAGTGATTCTTTGACTTGAGATACCACTGTGGATATATGAGTTATCCTCCACACTTAAATGACAGTCACGTCACCGATCTATTTAGATCAGACCTCCACCTGTTCGTTGGGTGTGGACTCATGCTCATGATATCCTGTGTGTACAGAGCATATGTAGTCCAAATGTGATTAACAATCTGTTAAATCTATGGCCATAGTATACTTCGAAAATAAGTTCGAATGTTATTTAGAGATTGCTAATTGATACGTCGACGGGATTATTCCTATAGAGATATTGACGTTTATATCTATATCTCTGGGATAATCCGGATACCTGTGACGGATGGATTATACGTATGCAGTGACCTCGACCTGTATGATTAGCGAGTTTATCTGTGGCCGTCATAATTTAGGGTGTGTGAATTATGGACACGAAATTAGATTTCGTGACGGATATGCCTGAATCTAGAGAGTCTCACTAATGAAATATACTCGTAGAGCACTATGTCAGTTGTTATAAATAATACTGATTATTTATAACTCGTTTAACGGTTAAACAAAAAATACATGCAATCGGGACCTAACGGTCATTTTCGAATTAATGTGTATTTGTATTTAATATTTGATATTATTAAATACACATTAATTAAATATCAAATTGTGATATTTAACATATATCATTAATATATGTATTTGAGATATTTAATGTAAATATAATACATATATTTGAGATATTTATATATTATTTAATTATTTAATTATTAAATAATTAATTAATAATAATATTACAAATATTTTTGTAATGATTTATGCTTTATTAAAGTTTGTAAATGGCTTAATGCCATTGGAACACAATTATTTGCTTTATTAAAGTAAATGAAAAGGTGGACTAATGGTATTTAAACAAATTAAAATAATTGTTATTTTTATTTGTTTTAATTAATGACATTTACGTAAAAGGAAAAACAAAAAGGCAAAAAGTTGTTTTTGTTTTTCAATAAGTTTCCAGATAGCAGAAAAAAAAAACACAAGTGACAATATTTTACAAAGAAAAAGTTTGAGAGAAAACCATGAAGGAGAAAAGAAAAGCTTAAAGAAAATGGTATTTTGTAAGTATTTTCTCATTTCTTCAACTTGAAAAATATTTTCATGTTTCTAAGCTTCAAACATATGTTGCTTAGAATTTCTCTACTCTTTAATTATGTAATTGAATGATTGGAAACTTGTTGGAAAGATGTTTGCATGTATGATTAATTTATTTGCTTATTATTGTAATTAAGCTTAATAAATTGATTAGAAAATTAAAGTTGTCATTCTAGAGTTAATTAGCCATTCATAATTAACCTAGAATTGTTCTTGATTAATTTCATGATGGTGAGATTTAATTGGTGTGGTAATTTGAAGATTAAAGTATTGAATTTTATCAATTTAATGTAAATTGTCCAATTTGAGTAATTTATGAAATTAGGGTTCTTAACCCATTCAAATTTTGGGGCTTTTCATATATATGATATAATTTGATGTATATTTGATGTGTGTCAAATTTGGGATTGATTGGATTTGATCTTGATGTGTTTTGAACAAATTGGGCCAAATTACAATTAATGAAAAGTTTAAGGCTGTTTCGTAATTCTGGAAAATTACTGGGCAGTGTGCAAATCTGAAAAAGTTTCTGGTTTTGTTGCAAATTTGTAAAAAAAATATTTGGGATTGATTTGGAATCAATTAAATATGTAATTGACATATTTAAAACTAAAATGATTAAATTGCAAACTTTGGGGTCTTATTGTAATTAATGATAAATCTGATTTTTCTGATAAAAATTCAGTTTTTATTTATTGAGAGTAATTAGAATAATTAGTTTATTTTAATTGCCAAAGAAAAATATTTATCGGAAATTATTTCGGAGTGAAAATACGCGAAAATATCGGATAACGGCAGCCCAAACAGCGAACTGGTCACTGTTCGGGCAGCCTACGTATTATCCAAATGTTTTAGGGGCTGACCTGGGCAGTCCCCGTGAGCATTGGTTGGTCGGTTCGGCCGGAAACGCATTTTATGCTATTTTACGGAAAAACGTTTTCGTAAAAATTTTGCGGTGTTTCTATATTATTTATATCGTTATTTGATATCGAATAAATATGTTTAGGTGAAATATGAATGAATTATTAATATTTGATATTGAATAATTTATTCGTAAGTTTAAAATTTTAAACTACGATTTCACCCGAACCGCGCTCCTTCCGCTGCGCCTCTCTGATTTGACCCCAACAAAAATGGTATCAGAGTAGTCTGATCCTGGACGCCCGATATGAATAGCCCTCTAAAATTCAATGTTTAGTTTAATCATTAATTTATACATGTATTTGTTTATTTAATTTGATTAAATAAAGTAAAAGCATTTTGTTGGAAAATCCCCGATTTAAATAAGGTTTTAAGAAAGTGACGAGTATTAGGAATACTTGTTTCTTCGTCCGTCTTGTCGATACGGATGTAAATATTTTCATGATGCTATGGTTGTAACGTGCCAAAGCTGTGCAGTTATAGTTGAAGGTAGTTCATTTGAGCCGGTAGAACTTATATGATTAGAGACAAATTCAAGTGAAAATGGAAATCTTTAACGTGCCAAAGCTGTCAGGACTACATCGGTAGCTTGAGTTTGTCATTGACAAGTTTAACCTTGATACGCCTCCTTGTGAACGTGCCAAAGCTGTCATAACGAGAAACGATCATGACCGAACCTAGGAGTCACAGTGAGTGTGATTGACAATGAGTTGTCTACCTAATGAATATACGTAGGCGAGAACGTGCCAAAGCTGTGAGTCGAAATATATTCATGGGGTCCACTTCCCATTATGGAATTCAATTTAATTATTGAATTCTCGTTTCCGTTGGGGATTACGGTATTACGTAAAGTAGTGTGAGAGACTGCTAAGTTAAAAATCCTTAACTTATGTGGTGTGTTATTATGTAAATTGTCGCTTATGTTATTCCTTATTCTATGTTTGATAGAATTAAACTTTTATTCACTGCATGCATATTATATATATGTTTTTGACTTCAATTATGGTTGCAGATTTCTAGAATAGTTCTAGATTAGAATAGATATTGATATAATCCTTCTAGATAGAATAGTTTCTTATGCAGTAAAGATTGACATGAATTGATTCACGTCTCGAGATTCTTCACTGGCATTAAGAAAATCCCATTATGTATTTGTTTATCTAATAATGACGTTCCATGGCTTTAGTGACATTCGGAGGTCAAGTGCAGACACTATTTGTTTTTCGATTATTTGCAAAGGTTGTAAATAATTTGAAAGTAAATAATAAAGCTAAAGAAAGAAGATGCTTATAGTTGTGTATAGAAAATATTGATTTTCATAATACAACAACTGTAGATATTGGATATCAGATCTCTCGTCTAGTTATTTAAAATATTATTGAATGATTGTTTCGATATTTGATATCAGATTTTGTGACTATTTGATAGTTACTTTTTCTTTGTAAACAGTTGTTACATATTTTAAAATGACTAGTAGTGTCATTTACGAATAGATAAACATTAAGAAAAGTATTCGGTTAAGTAAATAACTTAGAACATTATTTTATGAGATTTTATCACTTAAGTATTGGATGTTTATTCCATATAGTAAAGGATAGTCTGATATGAGATCACACCACATATCCTAATCCATTTAACGAATATTGTATTCGGGAAAGTGACTAAATCTCATTTAACCAATGACTGTCATTGGACCAGAAAATTTATTAAACTGATACATTGGATGTATGTAATTTAATGAATTGTAAATTGCTTAAGGTAGTTTTCTTTACTTCGTAACTTAGTCAGTGAACTATCGTGACTTAGTTACGTGTTCTAGTGAAACACAGATAGAATATTTTGACTTGTTCAAAGATATTCGATCTGAAGTGTTGAAAATTGTATTTTTAAAATTCATCGTGAATCTTTGAATTGTTCAAAGAAGTTTGATACGATCAAACATATGAATTTTGCAATTTGTTCTAAGGTTATTCGAAGAATATAATTCTGACTTCAATATAATTATTCCACGATTTCATATTGATGGAATTGATTGATGGAAGAAAAAATTGAATCTTATATGATTTGATTCGTTTGATATTGAGTGTTACCGAATTAGTTTCAATACTCTTGGGGTTATGCTCCAGTAATACTAATTCATCATTTTAATTAATGTTCCTTTTGTTTCTACAGTTACATATATGATATGTATAAGTAGAAAATTCGAATCTTGAAAAATTTGAGATTTGAATCTATCTTTTGTATAATGGTTATATAATTGATATTACTTGCGCCTATGAGGTACGAGTAGAAGTTTATCATTTATTTTATTTAATAGAATATTGTATTCTATTTGATAGAATATTTTTTCTACGATCTCGAGTAATAAAATTATTTATTACTTAGTGTGTAACATTGGATGTTAACTATTGTAGAAAATACTTGACTTATTGAAGTCAAATACAGTGATAAACTGTAAATGGAACTACATAATTAATAAGATGAAAATACCTTTTTATTACTTCCATATAAGTGTTATAGGATGTCAGAATCATTCGCAAAGTATTTGATACTTAATGATTTTGTTGTTTTCTTATCGAAAAAAATTATCCTTAACTTAAGTGGAAACGATATTTGATATCGATTCCGGAATTTAGCATTAGACATAGATCTAAGATTGTCCATAGTTACTACGATCAAGTTTGGAACTGATTGAGCTTTTATTAGAATCGTTCATAAAATGTATAACGGTTACGCCAAAATCAAGAGCTTATAAAAGGTTTGATTTAATATAGTGTTACGGAAATATCATAGATTAGTTCTATAATATTCTATTTACTAAAATAATTTAAATGGCTTTTATATAATATGTATGAACAATATGTGAGTAATAGATAAGATTATATGTATTAGGAAAGATAATGAGACACGTTACAAGATAAGACAGTGAGAAAAGTTATAATCAGCAATATTGTAGATCGAGGAAACTTATCTCTAGCGCACTGATTGAAAATTTAAGATCTGTTGGTTAATAATGATATTAAATTATACATTTTAGCTAAAGAATACAAAGTGGCGTTTCTGAATGGTTTCTTCAGATAAGAGATCCATTGTGAGTTCTTAGTTTGAAGAATTCATTTTGGAATGGCCCTGGAGTTTGTATTATGCTAAGATTACAATTTAATATATTAGCTTATAGAGTCTATTGTAGACTCGGATCAGCTTTCTGGAAATTTGTGTTTTCTAATTTTGATATCAGTCAGATTGTCTGATTTTATCAAAGCATATAGAATACATATGGGATAGAAGGGTCGGAGCGTACAAATTTCTTTCTAGTATTTTACATAATAATGACATAATCATTATTAATGTAATAATGAGATGTTTCTAAGGTAAAAAGGTTTACCTCAGTCTTATTTTCTCATTTAAAGCAGTGGGAGTAGTCTCTATTATATTTGATATAAAGTTTTATATAAGATATAAAACTAAGAGACTTGTGAGATACTCCTGGACGCAACAAGACTATCTGTATGACAGTTAGTATAACTGTTTGACAGCTAGGTGTGTCTTATATATAATATTCATCTTTCGTAAATGATGATTCATTTTTCGAAAGAAATATTGATTAGAATGTCTAATCAATCTTATGCATCATAGGATGATGGCATAATGAATACTATATTGAGTGCGATTGGAGATATCAATTTAATCGTAATTGTTACGAGTTATTTTGATATCCTTTAGACCATAAGATGAGTCTTGAAACATGTTCTTTATTATCTTTGAGATATTAAGAACGAGTTTCTAATTAATAGAGAATAAATATGCAACTATTAGTGTTAGATTAGTTTTGAGTCTAATTATGACGTTAGACAGTCTACGTCATAAAGAGTCAGAAAAGATGCAGTAGGAGTGTCACAGATGATTCCACTACAAGAGTGGAGTTAGTTGTAACTTATGAAATATTGACTTATGAAGTTGCATAGTGACCTCGAAGATTAGAAGTTTGTTATTAGTGTTGTGTTTGCGATTGTCTGCAAAGTATTTTGGATTTGATCCATAAATACTTAGACAATTTAGTAGCTGAAGCACAATGTTGATATGGCATCTGAGTCATATTATGTAGGACTTAGTTTCTACAAAAATGTGAATAATGCTTGCTAAGGAAAATGATTGTGTTTGTTTGACAAACTCAATATCTCATAGCGAGCTTACTTGTTGTTACCTACCTCTTGAACGCAAGGTGAGTTCTTGAGGGCCATGAGTATGTGATACACATTGGGATGTGTATATGATACCAAGGATTGGAACTAGAGCAAGTGGGAGAAATTGTTGGGGTTGGTGCTCTGAGCGCCAATCCCGATCGTATTTATGTTCGATTCATGAATACGATCAATACCTTTTTCCATAATATTACTAATTTAATGGAAGCACCTCTTGTCTTTTATATACGTATTCGATCTAATTTCGATTAGATTGATTAGATTGAAACTAAATCTAGTTTAGTGATATGTATATATATTAGACAAAGACCCTAGGATTTACAACGTAGTGCGCATTTACAACATAGTTTGTAATTGACATTGGGAAATTTCACTATAAGTTGTATATCCTTAAATTAAGTTCCTGGTCAAGATTTACTGACACGGGTCGGTTAGTAAAATCCATTGAGACCAGTATATGTCGTATATCGGACTTGGTCCGATGGTTTATCACAATGAACCATGAGTCTTGGGAGACTCATATAGACATGTAGGTGTTTATTTGATATACACTGAATGACTCACCGAAGATTTCCTAATAGATGGTACACCAACGTCAATAGGAATCTTCTCGGGTTGAGTAGCATAATGATTCTTTGACTTGAGATACCACTGTGGATATATGAGTTATCCTCCACACTTAGATGACAGTCACGTCACCGATCTATTTAGATCAGACCTTCGCCTGTTCGTTGGGTGTGGACTCATGCTCATGATATCATGTGTGTATCAATAAAGGATCCGTCAGTTCTGTGTACAGAGCATAGGTAGTCCAAATGTGATTAGCAATCTGTTAAATCTATGGCCATAGTATACTTCAGAAGTAAGTTCCGAATGTTATTTAGAGATTGCTAATTGATACGTCGACGAGATTATTCCTATAGAGATTTGACGTTTATATTTATATCTCTGGGATAATCCGGATACCTGTGACGGAGGAATTATATGTATGCAGTGACCTCGACCTGTATGATTTAGCGAATTTATCTGTGGTCGTCATAATTTACGGGTTGGTGAATTATGGACACGAAATTAGATTTCGTGACGGATATGTCTGAATCTAGAGAGTCTCACTAATGAAATATACTCGTAGAGCACTATGTCAGTTGTTATAAATAATACTGATTATTTATAACTCGTTTAACGGTTAAACAAAAATACATGCAATCGGGACCTAACGGTCATTTTCGAATTAATGTGTATTTGTATTTTATATTTGATATTATTAAATACACATTAATTAAATATCAAATTGTGATATTTACATATATCATTAATATATGTATTTGAGATATTTAATGTAAATATAATACATATATTGAGATATTTATATTTATTATTTAATTATTTAATTATTAAATAATTAATTAATTAATATTACAAATATTTTTGTAATGATTTATGCTTTATTAAAGTTTGTAAATGGCTTAATGCCATTGGAACACAATTATTTGCTTTATTAAAGTAAATGAAAAGGTGGACTAATGGTATTTAAACAAATTAAAATAATTGTTATTTTTATTTGTTTTAATTAATGACATTTACGTAAAAGGAAAAAAAAAAGGCAAAAAGTTGTTTTTGTTTTTCAATAAGTTTCCAGATAGCAAAAAAAAAAACACAAGTGACAATATTTTACAAAGAAAAAGTTTGAGAGAAAACCATGAAGGAGAAAAGAAAAGCTTAAAGAAAATGGTATTTTGTAAGTATTTTCTCATTTCCTTCAACTTGAAAAATATTTTCATGTTTCTAAGCTTCAACATATGTTGCTTAGAATTTTCTCTACTCTTTAATTATGTAAATTGAATGATTGGAAACTTGTTGGAAAGATGTTTGCATGTATGATTAATTTATTTGCTTATTATTGTAATTAAGCTTAATAAATTGATTAGAAAATTAAAGTTGTCATTCTAGAGTTAATTAGCCATTCATAATTAACCTAGAATTGTTCTTGATTAATTTCATGATGGTGAGATTTAATTGGTGTGGTAATTTGAAGATTAAAGTATTGAATTTTATCAATTTAATGTAAATTGTCCAATTTGAGTAATTTATGAAATTAGGGTTCTTAACCCATTCAAATTTTGGGGCTTTTCATATATATGATATAATTTGATGTATATTTGATGTGTGTCAAATTTGGGATTGATTAGATTTGATCTTGATGTGTTTTGAACAAATTGGACCAAATTGCAATTAATGAAAAGTTTAAGGGCAGTTTCGTAATTCTGGAAAATTACTGGGCAGTTTGTGCAAATCTGAAAAAGTTTCTGGTTTTGTTGCAAAATTGTAAAAAAATTATTTTGGGATTGATTTGGAATCAATTAAATATGTAATTGACATATTTAAAATTAAAATGATTAAATTACAAAACTTTGGGGTCTTATTGTAATTAATGATAAATCAGAATTTTCTGATAAAAATTCAGTTTTTATTTATTGAGTAATTATAATAAATTAGTTTATTTTAATTGCCAAAGAAAAATATTTATCGGAAATTATTTCGAAGTGAAAATACGCGAAAATGGTGAAAAACGGCGTTACCGGATAACGGCAGCCCAAACAGCGAACTGGTCACTGTTCGGGCAGCCTACGTATTGTCCAAATGTTTTAGGGGCTGACCTGGGCAGTCCCCATGAGCATTGGTTGGTCGGTTCGGCCGGAAACGCGTTTTATGCTATTTTGCGGAAAAACGTTTTCGTAAAAGTTTCGCGGTGTTTCTATATTATTTATATCGTTATTTGATATCGAATAAATATGTTTAGGTGAAATATGAATGAATTATTAATATTTGATATTTTATTCGTAAGTTTAAAAATTTTAAACTACGATTTCACCCGAACCGCGCTCATTCCGCTGCGCCTCTCTAATTTGACCCCAATAGCCAAGTGGCAGATAAGAATCTGAAATGGACCAATCACGCGTTGACACGTCAGCGCGTCGTGATGCAAGATGAAACTTGCGCGTCGCGACGCGCGGGGCTTATTGACACCTATAAATAGAGCTCAGAATTTCAGTTTCATATGTACCTTCCTCTCTGAATTCTCTGATGTAAATAGGGAGTTTTCTATCTAGTTTATTTTAATTTCAGTTTTGTATTTAATTTTAATTACGTTCTGTAATAATAATAATTTACTTTCTTTACTTTTTCAGTTTTTACTATTCAACATGAAGAGGTAACTTCCCCCTGCTATGGTGAAAGGTAAAACTTTTATTACTGTTATTTAGATTAATCTCCCTTAAATATAATATATTCACTATTTACAATTTGACTTAATGAGGATACCGCTATATTGGTCGGTTGGTAATTCATTTTAAACTGGTTTAAACCTGACTAAGCAAGGATACCGCCAGATTGGTCGGTTGGTAATTAAATATTCTTACCGCCTATATGGCAGGTTCATGGATAAATTTTGATACCGCTTTTATGGCTGGTCGGACTTAATTTGACTTAATCAGGTTACCACCTATATGGCTGATTGGTAAAATCATCACAAGTTAATATATTATATTAATGGAGATATCTATATAAGTAGTGATAAAAGTGGATCATTTTACTCAAGCATTTTCTTTTATTGTAATTTTCTTTATTTACTTTCCAGCATTTTACTTTTCAGTATTTTACTTTATGCCTTTTACTTTTAAGTTTTTACTAGCCCTAGTTATGTGTCGTAACTAAGTTAGTTATCTAGGGTTGTGATGAATTCTAATATCACCGGTTTATAAGGGTTATTTTATAGTTTGGGTAATTTAAAGGTTTACTTATTAAGTCTTAAGCTTAATGCGTCTTGTTAATTGGCCACTAATAAGATTGATTTGGTAAATCTAAAATAAACTTGACAAATGAATTTTAGGTTTCAGCCTTAGACTTAATAGCTCACGATCTTCCTTGAGGATAGATAACCCTTTAATAGATTTCCTTACAGGATAGACATATACCTGTCGGGCGGGGGTAGCCATAATTGGAACTTAAACTTAATGAATCCAGGTAATTTGGTTGACATAGACATATGGTTCAATTGGGTTATACTGGGTATTTGCGTCTGACCATCGACAGAGGCTTTCGCATAATTTCGTGTTCAAGGTTAGTAAACCGATTTATTATACAAACATGAAATAACCACTTCATCTTTTAAAAGATATTAGAAAGATTCACAACCCTAGATAATTTCCTAATATTGAATTTTCTTAAACCTACTTTCGTGCAATTTTATTTACTTGTTTTTAAATTCAAAATCATCACCATTTCAAATCAATCAATCAACCTGTTAGATAGTAGTAATTATTTGACCTCATAAAATTAATAGATTAGGTATTAAGTCCTCATGGGATCGATAATTTTTATACTACTTGAACGATACGTGTACTTGCGTTATACGCGTGTGATTACGCACCGGTCATGTTTTTGGCGCCGTTGCCGGGGACTTATTTATCTTTTACTATTAGTTTAGGGGTTAGATACGTTACTTGTATCTAATTTCTTTTTACTTATTATTTCTGTTTTCTTGTGTTTCAGGTTCTCAGAAACTACATGAGACGAACCAGAAGCTTTGAACTCCGACCGCTTGACCCAGAAATTGAAAGAACCATCAGCAGTTGAGAAGGGAAAGGCGAGAAGGCCAAGAAGCAATTATCAACATGGAACCTGAACCTCTGGAAGTTGCACCACCAATACCCATTCGAGACAGAACCATTTCGGTGGTCGACGACTTCATTTCATGTATTGTACTTCCTCATTTACCAGCAAATACGTGTGACATCAAAATATGCATTCAGATTATTCAACAGTCAGTGCAGTTTGGGGGAAAAGCAACTAAAGATCCTAATACCCACATTAGCAACTTTTTGGAAGTTTGCGACACTTTCAATTACAACGAATAAGCTGAAGAAGCAATGAGACTGCGGGTTTTTCCATACTCCTTGAAGGACAGAGCTAAAGCTTGGCTACATTCACTACCAGCAGGTGCCATCACAACTTGGAAAGTACTTTCCACCAGCCTAAACTGGAAAGCTGAGGAATGACATCACATCATTTGTACAACAAGACTCGGAAACTCTCTACGAAGCTTGGGAAAGGTACAAAGATTTGCTCCAGAAATGTCCTCACCATGAGATTCCAAAATGGCTTCAAGTCCAAACTTTCTATAATGGACTTTCTGGACTGATGAGAACCACAATCGATGCTGCTGCTGGAGGAGCTTTGATGGCAAAAGGAGAAGATCAAGCCTGAGACATAATCGAAGAAATGGCCAACAACAATTCCTTGTGGCCAACAGAAAGGAGCATGATCCAAAGAATTGCAGGAATTTATGAAAGTGGAGCCAATACAGCAGTCAACGCCAAGCTGGATCAGATATGCAAATTTATGGAGACTCTTACCACTGGATCCACAAGTTCACCATATGGAGGAGAACCAGAACCAAACCAACTTGAAGATATGGTGAATTATGTCAACAATTTCAACAGACAGTGGAACAATCCATATTCCAACACCTACAACCCATGGTGGAGGAATCATCCCAATTTTTCATGGAGAAACAATTCAGGGCAAAAGAACAATCCACCACCTGGATTCCAACAGCAGAACTATCCACCACCTGGATTCTAGCAACAGAACAAAGGCCAGGAGTAGGCAAATGAACCAGGAATAGCAAAAGTGATGGCTCAGTTAAAAAAGTATGATGTTATGTTTCAGAGCCAATCTGCTTCCATCAAAGCACTGGAGAAACAAATCGGAGAACTGGCCAATGCTCAGAGTTACAGACCGCCAGGTAATCTTCCCAGCAACACATAACCAAATCCAAGGAACCGAGGGAAGGAGCAATGTCAAGCCATCACCTTGAAAAGAGGTACTGAAATCAACAAAGATATTGGAATCAAAGCAACAATTGAGGAAGTTCCAAAAGATGCAGTTCCACAGATGGAGGAAAAAGAAGTAAAGGAAAAAGGAAAAAAAATCAGATCATTCAACCTCCACCTTTTCCTCAGCGTCTTCAGAAAAACAAACTGGACAAGCAATTTGCTCGATTCCTGGAGGTGTTCAAAAAGCTGCATATCAATATTCCATTTGCAGAAGCTTTGGAAGAAATGCCCAGCTATATAAAATTCATGAAAGACATTCTTTCACGAAAACAGAGATTGGGAGATTACGAGACAGTAGCATTGATGGAAGAATGCAGTGCCATCATTCAGAGGAAACTTCCCCCGAAATTGAAAGATCCTGGCAGTTTCACTGTCCCATGCACCATTGGAGAACGCTACATCGGTAAGGCTTTATGTGACTTAGGTGCTAGTGTTAACTTGATGCTTTTTTCTATTTACAGGAAACTACAGATTTGAGAAGCAATACCTACCTCAGTCTCTTTGCAACTTGCTGATCGAACGCTCGCATTTCCAAGAGGTGTTGTTGAAGATGTGCTGGTCAAAGTCGACAAACTCATTCTCCCAGCAGATTTCATTATCCTAGACATGGAAGAAGACAAAGATGTGTCTATCATCCTTGAGAGACCATTCTTGGCGACAGGTCGAACTGTGATTGATGACAAAAATGAGAATTAACCATGAAAGTTCAGGACCAAGAAGTTACCTTCAATGTTTTCAAAGCCATGAAATTCCCGAGTGAAGAAAATGAAGAAGAATATTTCAGAATTGATGTTGTTGATAGTATCGTTCAGGATACTGATACAACCCCCACAGATAAACTTGAAGCTTGCATCACCAACATGACTGACAGCGAGCTAGATGCTGAACTCCTAGAATGTATCAACTACCTTGACAAACCATTCCGATTCAAATCAACACCACAAGTGGAAAGCCTGGAACTGCCAAAGAAAGATCAAATCAAGCCTTCGATTGAAGAACCACCACAGCTAGAGCTGAAGTTACTTATGAGTCATCTCAGGTATGCATTTCTTGGAAACTCTTCTGAATTACCTGTTATTATTTCTTCTTCACTAACATTGGAGCAGAAAGAAAAGTTACTAAGAGTATTACGAGAGCACAAAAGAGCCATTGGCTGGACTATAGTAGACATTCGAGGCATTAGTCCATCATTTTGCATGCACAAGATTCTGATGAACGATGAGTACAAACCCACAGTGGAGCATCACAGAGACTCAATCCAATCATGAAGGAGGTCGTGAAGAAAGAAATCATCAAATGGTTGGATGCTGGCATCATATACCCCATCTCAGACAGCACTTGAGTGAGTCCTATGCAGTGTGTGCAAAAGAAAAGAGGAATCATTGTAGTCACAAATGAAAAGAACGAGCTAATTCCAACAAGAACAGTGACTGGATGGAGAGTATGCATGGACTACCGAAAGCTGAACAAAGCCACGAGGAATGATCATTTTCCACTGCCATTCATTGATCAAATGTTGGACAGATTGGCGGGACATGAGTTCTATTGCTTTCTGGACGGATATTCAGGGTACAATCAGATTGCTATCCCCCCAGAAGATCAGGAGAAAACCACGTTTACATGTCCATATGGTACTTTTTCTTTCCGCATGATGCCATTTGGATTATGTAATGCCTCTGCCACTTTTCAGCGTTGCATGATGGCCATCTTCTTAGACATGCTGGAGCAGAGTATGGAGGTATTCATGGATGATTTTTCTGTGTTTGGAGACTTTTTTGACCACTGCTTGCAAAATTTGGAACAAGTGTTACAAAGATGTGAAGATACCAACCTGGTACTCAACTGGGAGAAATGTCACTTCATGGTGCAGGAAGGTATTGTTCTTGGACACCGGATCTCACAAAAGGGAATCGAGGTAAATAAAGCAAAGATCGAAACAATTGAGAAATTACCTCCACCAACATCAGTCAAAGGGATTCGGAGTTTTCTTGGACATGCAAGTTTTTACAGTAGATTTATAAAGACTTTTCCAAGATTGCTAAACCTCTATGCAATCTTCTGGAAAATGATATGTCTTTCAACTTCACCAAAGAATGCCATGAAGCTTTTGAGATCTTAAAACATAAGTTGGTCTCTACCCCCATCATTGTAGCACCAGACTGGACCCTTCCATTTGAGGTGATGTGCGATGCTAGTGATTTTGCTGTAGGAGCAGTTTTGGGACAACGCAAAGAAAATATTTTCCACACCATTTACTACTCTAGCAGAACTTTGAATGAAGCTCAACTCAACTACACAACCACTGAAAAGGAGTTGCTCGCAGTTGTGTACGCTTTTGAAAAATTCTGCTCATATCTGCTGGGTCCCAAAGTGGTGGTCTACACAGATCATTCAGCAATCAAATATCTGATCACGAAGAAAGATGTCAAACCTATATTGATCCGTTGGATACTTCTTTTGCAAGAATTTGACGTGGAGATCACAGACAGGAAAGGGACAGAGAACCAAGTGGCAGATCATCTATCGAGGCTTGAGAATGGAGAAACAGCTGGCAAAGAACTGACAATCAAAGAAACTTTTCCAGATGAACATTTGTTTGCCATGAAACAGCAGGATGTCCCTTGGTATGCTGACTATGTCAACTTCATTGTATCAGGAAAATGGCCGTTGGAATAGACAACTCAGCAAAGGAATAAATTCTTCAAAGAATTCAAGCACTATGTCTGGGATGAGCCGTACCTGTTCAAACACCGTGTTGATCAATTACTGAGGCGTTGTGTTCCACATGAGAAGGTCAACAGTGTTCTGCAACACTGTCATTCGTCACCATGCGGTGGACACTTCAGCGGAAATAAAACTGTAGCCAAAGTCCTACAATCAGGTTTGTTCTAGCCCACTCTTTTTAAAGATGCTTATCTTTTTACTCTTCAATGTGACAGGTGCTAGAGAACATGGAATATTTTCAGAAGAAATGAAGGACCATTGCAAAACATTCTGGAAGTATAGATATTTGATGTGTGGGGTATTGATTTTATGGGACCCTTTGTTCCATCATTCGAAAACTTGTACATCATGGTTGCTGTAGACTATGTCTCCAAATGGGTCGAAGCAATTGCAATGCCATCCAATGATTCAAAAGTGGTGATCCAATTCCTGAAAAAGAACATTTTCACTCAGTTTGGAACAGCTCGTGCAATCATCAGTGATGGTGGCTCACATTTCTGTAATAGATATTTTGATGCACTCCTATCCAAATATGGAGTTACTCACAAGGTTGCCACTTCTTATCATCCACAGTCAAATGGACAAGTTGAAGTTTCAAACAGAGAAATCAAAAGAATCTTGGAGAGAACTGTTAGATCAACAAGGAGGGACTGATCAACAAAACTGGATGATGCATTATGGGCCTATCGGACGACTTACAAGACACCCATTGGTATGTCTCCATATCGATTGGTGTTTGGGAAAGCATGTCATCTGCCAGTTGAGCTTGAACACAAGGTGTACTGGGCACTCAAGAAGTTGAATTTTGATTCACAAGCTGCAGGAGAGAAACGACTTCACCAACTCAAAGAATTGGAGGAATTTCGCTTACAGGCTTATGAGAATGCCAGATTGTACAAAGAAAAGACCAATAAATGGCATGATAGAAAAATAGTACACAGACAGTTGGAACCAAGACAGTAAGTGTTGTTGTACAATTCACGGTTTCAACTTTTCCCTGGAAAGTTGAAATCAAGATGGTCAGGTGCATTTGTGATCACTCAGGTTTTTCCATATGGAGCTGTTGAGTTACTGGATCCCAACACCAACGAAACATTCAAGGATAACAGTCAGCGTGTCAAACACTACTAGGGAGAATCATTTGAGCGACAAAAAGAAAGTGTCACACTTTCAGATCCAGCCTAACGTTTGAGAAGTCACGCCTAGCTGACGACGTTAAACTTAGCACTAGCAGGGAGGCAACTGATGCAATTTGTGTATATATTGTGATCTGGTGTGTTTTATTTTTGTGTGTTTAATTTTTGCAGGTAAAGTCATTTCACGATGGAAGAAGCTCTCGCAAATCTTCACAAGTAAATTCCTTCTCTCCCTCAAAAATCTCTGATGAAAGTTTACAAAGCTCGCATGGAACAGATGAGATTACTAACGATCCATGGTGTTCCTAATGACATTCGTTGGGTAATTGAAGCACGGGTCTGATTGGCAGGTGAGTCTTCTGACTCTTTTATTTCACATCTACCTAGTTTTGGAAGAAGCACCTATGCAAAGAAACGTAGAGCTAAGCAAATGGGTGTTTGTTACAAATGTGCACACTGTAATTGCAATATTCGTTGTCGTTCTTTAGGAATGGTGTCTGATAATCGCGAAGACAAAATTAAATTCATTAGGGATGGCTTGAGTAAGGACCTTGTAGATGATATATCTTCAACTCTTGAGACGCATCCCAGTGGATATGTTCATATAGCCATTCACAAATTACATACACAATTCCAAAAAAGAAAGACAACAGTTAAGTCTCGGGAATCTGACTCAAAAAGACCATGTTTGCCAATTTATAAGAAAATTGGATGGGAAGCTTGTCCCTGACGCATAGACGTCAATCAAGCTGTAAATTATTGTAAATATTATATCTCTTTGTCTTTTCCTAATAATTAATTTGTTTTGTTGTTTTCTTTTATTTTATCTGACAGGATCCAGACCTTTTTGACTATCACGATTTATTTTACTGTTAATTAATAATTGTCATTTGGCATGTACAGTGCTATTATTTTACTCACCATTTTCAAGTGTTATAAATTCAACTCATCATTACACTTTTGAAGACATCCAGAGTAAAACATGGAAGTCACTTCAAGAAGACGAGTTGAAAACATCTGTGTGTTTTGCGGTACTAGTGTTGGTGTTAAGCCACAATACGTAGAAGCAGCACATGAATAGGGTCGAGTCTTAGCTGCAAGGAATATGCACTTAGTATATGGCGGAGGCAATCTTAGACTAATGGGGATCGTTTCAAAGGCCGTACAGGAAGGAGGCAGTCACGTTTTGGGAATCATCCCAAAACCCTTGGTAGAAGAAAATCTTATTGGACCATCAAACGGAGAGGAACTGATCGTGCCAGATATGTCTGAACGATTGGTAGAAATGATTAACCGTGCTGATGTTTTTATTGCTTTGCCAGGTGGCTTGGGTACATTGGAGGAAATTTTTACAATGTTATCTTGGGCGAACCTGAACATACACCAGAAAACCGCTTGGACTGTACAACGTTGAAGGATTTTATGCTTTTTTGTGTGTTTCTTGATGATGCCCGGAGAAATGGGTTCGTGTCAAAACCTTTAAAAGAACTCATATTCACTGCCAGAACTGCTCCAGATCTAATTGACCAAATCTTAGCCTATGAACCACAAATTGACCCAATCCTTTCAAAGATAAATTGGTCCGATGACGATCGTGGTAAGAGGCGTCAGATTAATCTGGATCTTAACCTTTAACTTTTCGTGTAGAATTTCAGTTAACCAGGTATTATCTTCTAAACTCTTCATCTACTGTTTAAGACATTGGGGACAATGTCTCATTTAGGTTTGGGGGAGGAAATTAGTTGATCAGTATCTTGTTTTTAGTTGTGTGTTGTTTTTACTTTTAGTCCAAAATTTTTCGAAAAATATAAAAAAAATTGAAATTTTTCAAAAATTATAAAAATATTTTTTGTTTTTTTTGTTTTTATTTTGACTAAAAATGTGAAATTGGTGAGAGATAGTTGTGTAAGGAGTTCCCACTCCTGATACGTATTTCAACCCATTTTCGAAACAAGTTAATTTTTGTTTATTTCTTTTGAATTATTTAATTTGTAAATTCTTCATAAAATTGACAAAAATGGATATTCATATGCTCAGTTGGCAGATATTATCAACATGCATGGTAACATACAGACATGAGCTGTAATTGAAAAGTTTGTAATATTCAGTGCTCTAGTTTAATTGGAGGAAGCATATATGAAAAGCATTGGAGTAAAAAAAAATGTCTGAGATCCGAGTTATTAAGTATGTATGGGTGTTTTAACACTTAGTGCCCTAAAACCAACTGGTTTGGGAGTCACTGGCCCAAAGCTCGTTACATGGATCAAGGATGTTGCAAAAATATATATCTGAAGTCTGAGTAATTAAGTCTGTATGGGTGTCTTAACACATGGTGCCCTAAAGCCAACTGGTTTGGGAGCTACCGACCCAACACTCGCTACATAGATGGAAGATATTGTATATAAATAAAAAAATCGAAGAAAAAAATCAGAAAAATGAGAAAAATTATTCCACTGCTGCAAAAAGGTGTGAATTCTGATAAAACTTTAGGACAAAAATATTACTCATTTATTAACTGCACTTGTGGATAAAAAGAATTTTAGGTTTCAGTCTTAGACTTAATAGCCCACGATCTTCCTTGAGGATAGATAACCCTTTAATAGATTTCCTTACATGATAGACATATACCTGTCGGGCGGGGGTAGCCATAATTGGAACTTAAACTTAATGAATCCAGGTAATTTGGTTGACATAGACTTATTGTTCAATTGGGTTATACTGGATATTTGCGTCTGACCATCGACAGAGGCTTTCGCATAATTTCGTGTTCCAGGTTAGTAAACCGATTTATTACACAAACATGAAATAACCACTTCATCTTTTAAAAGATATTAGAAAGATTCACAACCCTAAATAGTTTCCTAATATTGAATTTTCTTAAACCTACTTTCGTGCAATTTTATTTACTTGTTTTTAAATTCAAAATCATCACCGTTTCAAATCAATCAATCAACCTGTTAGATACTAGTAATCATTTGACCTCATAAAATTAATAGATTAGGTATTAAATCCTCATGTGATCGATACTTTTATACTACTTGAACGATACGTGCGCTTGCGTTATACGCATGTGATTACGCACCGGTCATTGCTCCCTGGAAGCATTTTTCAATAAAATTATTTACCCATTTTTTAGACTTTATTTCAAGAAATATAAACCTTACACACACATATTCTTTTGTTGTTCAACAGTAACAACATATTAACATTTAGAATCTTCAAAATTGTAATATATATTTTGTTGGATAATTATGACTCATAGCATCACTATTTGTAAAGAACATTGTATTTTTGTAAAAACTAAATATGTGACAAAAGGAAATTACTATTTTATCATTATTGTAATTGGATTACTTGGATATATATTAATGATAAAAGTCCATATGGTTAAATCAGATTAATAAGACATGAGACAATATTAATCCACGAACGATTTAATCATTAAATATCTCTAGTCGTAATATTATCGAGACTGGACATTCATAATGCGGAATAGACTTGTATTACACTTGTGCGCGTTATGGAAGCTTAACGATATAGTTCTCATATATTTAGGTATTGGATATTTATGCAAGTGTAATATGAGGATTTGTTAGTCGTTGGACCAGGAACAGTTCATTCTGGATAGACCCACTCAGAATCTCATTGGTAGTATGACTATGTGTCTATGAGAATCTACATCAGGGTAGGTGTATGTGGTCTTTAACCTGAGACTTACATCGCTATTACTTGCGACAATCAGTTTACTTTTGTATTGGTCGTCTGGAGCTTTAACAGGTTCTGTGTACGCCTCTAGTGGGTTTACTGAGAATCGTAGTGTATTGGATGTGATGTCAAGATGAAAGTATCACTTCAGTCATATGGAGATGATGGTCACACATGATACGAAACTAGTACTCTTAAATGCTGCAGCTATCGAGATAGTATGACTAGGTCATGACTATCCGATTACAGAGACTAGTTGCTCGGGATCCGATATATACTTCGTACGGGGCAGACACAGAGCTAGCCATAGGCCTAACATGTGACATATGATACTGGATCGTATTACGCATTACATCGTATTACGCATTACATAGTATTACTACGCCTGATACAAATTATATTCATCGGCGAAATATTTCTAGAGAATTGGGTAGGCTCGATGTTTTGCTAAAAGCCAACCATGTCTTGTAAATCAGTGAGAACGTGGTACGAGGTACGCACATGTTCGGATAGTCTGATGACCATATTTACTGCCAACATATCCAGGAATCTCTTGGGTCGCTTCCCAAAGATTCACCAATGACATTTAACTCGAATAAAATTAATCTGGGATTAATTGTGGCAAGAATTAATCTGGGATTAAATTCATATAGAAGAGCGAACGTGATTAATTTGGAATTAATCGATAAAATAAATTTAATAGTTAAATTGGATTTTTCTATTTAATTTATTTGGGGCTAAAATAATATATCGGATATATTAATTGAAATTGGATTTCAACACGAAAATAAAATTGGATTTTAATTCGAGCGAATGAATTAATTTAGAATTAATTCGAAAGCGACCACTGTAATAATTTTGCGATGCATAATTATTTAATTAAATTGGATTTAATTATGTCGCGACGATAAATTTTTTTAATTCGGAATTAAACAAACCCGGGCCCAACCTTAGTTGTGTGTTGGAGAAGCCAACTTAAATTTTGAATTTAAATGTGGTGGGACCCTTGACTTACATCACTTGTCAAAGTTTGATGGAAGTGGTTGGCATAATAAATTGGATTCATTAAACACACACAACTAGACTCGGCCGGCGGTTCGATTCCGGTTCGGAACCGAACCGAACGGCCGTTTTCCGCTTCCACACTTAAGTGGAACCGGAACCTAAAACCGAACCGGAACAAACGGTTCGGTTCCTTTTAGTTTTTTTTTAATTAATTAAAATAAAAAAATGAGAGGAATCAAAGCTTAAATAAAAAAAATTTATTAATTAAAAAAAAAAAGAGATTAAATTTATAAATAAAAAAAAATTTATTACATTGAAGAGCTTGAGCTTAAATTTTTAAAAATTTAAGTTGCCTACGTATCCTCCAAGGGTGAGAGGAATCAAAGCTCACGTAGTTCCATTACAAGTTTAAGATATATCCCCTTTGTAAATTATAATTTTACAATTATCAATCATCATTATCAGTTGATCCTTCGGCTCCGGTTCGGTTGCACTTGTTGCAGAAGAATTATCGAACAAATCTTCAAAATCATCGGGGGCATCTTCTTGTTGTCTCAGATCAGCTCGAGTCCAATCATCCACACAAGCTGTTGCTTCTACAGTGCTTGGATGTAATGAAGATCGCCCGGCTTCCAATATATTACCTCCCAAGCTGAAGGCTTGCTCAACCGCAACGGTGGAAATAGGTGCTGCTAAGATCTCTTTAGCAATAATAGATAAAACATGATATATATTTTGATGCCGGTTCCACCATTCAAGGATTTTAAAATTTTTACTGCATAAATTTTCATTAGAAAACTCAAAATTTGTAGATAAATAATTATCTAATTCAGGGTTATTAGTTGTTGTCGTATCCTTAGATTTTTTATTTCGTTGCAATAACCAACGATCCCCTGCGCTAAGTCTTGTTTGAATTACCGGTTCGCTACTACTAGATTGACCTAATGTTCCTAAGTTATATCTTACAATATAATCATTAAATAAAATAATTAAATCACTTCTTAATTTCGTCATTATGCTCGTAATATCAACATCATCTAATATTCTTAAATAACCATAGTAAGCTTGTAAACCACCATTCAAACCTTCTAATTTAAATCTAGGATCAAAAACAGCAACAATAAGATAAAGTAAAGGAATTTCTCTAAAATAATTCAACCATTTTACCTTCATAGCAGTAATGGCTTCGAGCAAAACAATATCATTAGGGTCGTCACTGTCAACATGTTCATCGAGAGTGCCAACAATATTCAAACTCTCAAGAAGAAATAAATGTGCTGTAGGATAATAAACACCGCTAAAAACTAAAGTAGCATCATTAAAAACTCTTAAAATATCTAAAAAAAATTCACAAATATCCCATTGACTAGGATAAAGTGTGATATTTTGAACATGTTAGAAAAAAAAACTACATAATGCATCTTTGTATTGAAATGCTTGACATAAAAGAAAATAAGTATAATTCCAACGTGTTGGAACATCTCTTGAAAATTTAATCGGTTTAATATCATTTATTTTACAAAACTTGGTCCATTCTCTCCTAACTTGAGAATATGACCAAATACAATTAAGTGCTGTTTTAATTGGATCAAGGAAAGGCGATAATAATTTTAGACCGTCTTGCACACATAAGTTTAGGACATGACATGTACAACGAATATGAAAAAATCGACCCCCCTAAATTTGGTTCACATAAGGATTTTAAATCATTAATGGATGCAGTATTTGCAGATGCATTATCAAATCCAATTTTTAAAATTTTTTCTACTAAACCATATTCATCAAAAATTACCTTCATCATTCTATAAATATTATGTGCAGTATGTGGATCATCAAAAACTCTAAATGCAATAAGTCTTTTTTACATAGTAAATGATGCATCAATCCAATGACAAGTCACACCCATGTATGAGTGTGTTTGCCAATGGTCACTCCAAATATCAGAACATATAGAAATACGACCTTTCATCTCTTTAAATAATTAATTTAAAATAATTTTACCATCTTTATATAATTTGAAAATATGACGTTTTGTTGTGTTCCTAGTCATTCTACATGCAGAATGGTTTAAAGCATTATGCACGTAATTAGTAAAATGGAGTTTTTCACCAAAGCTTAAAGAAAGATGTGCCATACATGTTAATTTCGCAAATTCTTCTCTATTTTTTGCATCAGAATATTTAAATAAATCTACACTACTCGTACCTCTACTAGATGATGCGTACCTGGCCATTTGAGTCTGCGTCGTATCAATGCCAACTTCAACCGGATGATGTTTTTCCATGTGCTTGATCATATTGCCGTATCCACCAGAAAATTTATAGATAACCCCACAATAGTTGCAAATTGCTCGTTGTGAACCATCTTCTAGCAGTTCCAAATTAAAATGAATTTTGAAAATATCGGAGGACTGAGCCTTAACTTCTCTTCTCCGTGATGTGCACTGACACTAGGGCCGCTCTCTTGGGTTGGCATATTTGACATAATGTTCTCAGATGAGCTTGCCATTTTTCGTTTGAGAAATTAGGAAGAAAAATAAGAAAATTGAATAATTGCGATGCGAATGATAACAAATAACAACTAAATGAATTGATATTGAGAATAAGAATATAAGATTATAAGAGAATTGTATTGAAGTAAGATTGAGAATAAGAGAATTATAGAAAATGAGAGAGTTGAGAATTTGGTGTGATGAAATTATGAAAAATGAATCCTATTTATAGAATTTTAGAATTTTTTTGATACCAAAAATGCCCCTAAATATTTTTTTTATTTTATGGAGTTGAGAATTTGGTGTGATGAAATTATTATTTTTAATTAGGCCCCCAACGGCTACTAGCCGTTGGGGGCCATAGGGTTCCTGTTGGAACCCTACGGTTCCAACAGGAACCCGACGGTTCCAACCGGAACCGTTCGGTTCCGGTTGGAACCGTCCGAACCGGTGGAACCGTACGGTTCCACCGGTTCGGTTCCGGTTCCGAAACGGAACCGTGGCCGGGTCTACACACAACTACCAATTTTGGTAACAACCAACTCACTCTCTCTTCTTCCTCACCCCTTGGCCGAAACTTCTCTCTTTCGAAGGGAAAATTTTTGCTTCAAAAATTTTGTCAAAGCTAGCACTTGGAGAGTCAAATGAGGTGTTAGGGAAACTCACCCAAGGGGTTTACAACTCAACATCAAGCTTGGAGCTTCATCCATTCAAAGAAAATTCGAATTTCTCCAAAACAATGTAAGTCATTCCGCAACTTTTACTTGTTAATTTCACACATAAATCATGTTTAGAGATCTTGGAGCATGTCTTAGAGACTAACAATGGTATCAGAGCCTTGCTAAACTTGATTGAATTCTAGGGTTTATAAAATTTATTTGGGTATTTTTGCTTGGAGCATGAAAATTCAAAATTGAGTGTTTGGTTGACGTTAGATGATGATAACTTAGAGTTGTGCATCATTGGATTGTTGATAAATTGATTAGATCAAATTTCCCCAAATCATTTACCTTGGCCGAAACTTGCCCTAGGATAACTCATGGTGATTTTTAAAATTAGACACTTTGATGTGTTAATGACATGAAATAAATGTTGAATGTTGATTTAATTGGATTGAAATCAAATTGGATGCTAATTTCTTGCTATTGTCATGAGATAAGCATGTTGTTGGAGACTTGATTTTGCTTCAATTTGTGTTGGACATGGAATTGGAAAGATAAGCATGATTAATTAGATTAATTAATATTTTGGAAATGTTAGATTAATTAATTAGTTGTGTTAATTACGCTTAAATTGAATTAATGTGATATTTGGAATATTATGTTAATGTAAATTAGTTCCTAAAATAATAATTGAGCTAATTTGGCTATATTTGGATTAATGGGTTTGGTTGGGCTAAGTTGGTTTTGGACAATTGGGTTGGATCCAATTGGGCCTAAACAATTTCCATAAAAGTCCAAATATGACTTTAGTGCCTTTAATTATCTTATTGGGCCTAATGGGCCAAAATTAATTTTTGGCATAGGGTGATTCCTAAATGGGCCAAGACATTATGGGCTTGATCCATAATGGCCAAAAGCCATGCCTAAAGAATTAATTAAAAGCTCATTGGACCTTATAGAATTGGCATTAGATGATAAATGGACCTTTGAGACCATTTGGATTGGATTTGGAATCCAAGTCTAAAAAGACATTATTATAATAAGTGTAATTGTTTAATTTGGAATTAAACTAGAATTAGTATTGAATACAATTTAAATTGGATTTAATATTGTAGTTCGATATAATTCAAGAATACTTACTTTGAGTATTTATTCTTAATCGAGTTGGACTCGCGCAAATCAAATCGTTGTATGAACATTGGATGGTCATTAATTGAAGAATTAATTAATTGATTAGATTGATTGACAACATGATATGTGTGAATGCTTGGATGTATTTGTTTGAATAATGTATATCAGATGAATATTAGATGAGTAGGGACAATTTTGGAAATTGATGTAAATATTGTATTTATTTGAAATTGGACATGCGTGTCCAGCTTATCACATATCACCTCTCATTCTCATTGTATTTCTCTTCTCACCAATTCTCCTTAATGTAAATGAGGTTTCTTATAGTGTTATGTAATTGGGTTTTAGAAGAATGTTAAGTGCTAGCGGGAGAGAAAAAATATATAGTTTTGGTCTATGAATAAAATATGAATATCCATCCCCGTATCATTATAAAAATTATCGCGCTTTATTATGCTTTTAGAATGCATGTTTAAGGGTGTATGGTGAGACTTAATCAAAGATAATAAATTGGTTGCCAATTTATGAAAACACACTCACATTTAATATTAAGTGTTTCCTTCCATTGAATGGTTCTCTCTCAAGATCCAAGATTGGCTTTGATTTGTTGGCCAAAGTCAAGATCATTGTCTATCGCAAATGTGTTTGAACCATGAAAGCTTTGTTAATATCGCATGTCTTGGGCAGTTGTGACTTGTTGGCCAAAGTCAAGGTCACTCATGTTCATCGACGTGGATTACGAAGCTTTCCCACTGTCAATGGGTCGCGCTTAACTGGAATCATTAAGCTTGTTGAGCCAAAGCCAAGGTTTAGTTGATTCAGAGGAAATATATTGGATATATGTTTTGGACTTGGATGTCCACCTACCAGATCTAGGAATTGGATGAGATCCAATTGATCTTAGAGATCTACATAATTAAATTTTATACAGCTTGTTGGCCAAAGTCAAGGTTATGTAATTTTTAACGGGATCCTAGCCCACTAGGAAACTAGGTTTCCTGAGTACTCAACGAAGGGTTAGAGGCTCGTCGAAAATTAGTGGGAGATTAAATTTGCAATTTCGTTTAATACTCGCTAATGCGCGCTCTATTATATTTCTCGTTATTGTATATATTAGTTGGACTAATATTATTTATTGTTTTCTTTAAACATTTAGATTGTACTCAACACTACTCTATTTGTAGTTGGTTATATAGTTGGACTATAGTAACCATTATATTTGAGTGTACCCAAAATATTTGATTGGATAGTTGCACTATAACAATCAAATGGCAGGAAAGATTAGCGTTAGGGACATAATCATGGGTGAGAATGTCTTTAACGGCGTAAATTTTCCAGACTGAAAAATGAACCTCAGGATAGTCCTGGGAGCTGAGAAGTTGCTCTATTTGATAGAGATACCTCTCGGGCCTGAGCCCGGACTTGAGCGGCCAGTAGAGCGTGAGCTTTGGAAGACTCACCGTGATGATAACTTTACTGCTCAATCTGTTATGCTTGCTGCAATGACTCCTCAGTTTCGTCGTCAGAACAATGGATTGAATCTTTATGAGATGATGCTGAAGTTGAAGGATCTTCATAGATTTAATCTTAGATCTCAGAAATATGAATTGTAAAAGAAGCCTTTTCGCTCTCGTATGTCAGAGGGTACATCTGTCGAGCACTCCGTGTCACAGATGATTGCTGACATTGAACAGTTGGGTCAGTTGGGCATTACCTTCGAGGCCGAGACTTCCATAGATTTGATCTTACAGTCTTTGCCCGACTGCTGGGGCGGGTTCATCATGAACTATAATATGATGAACCAAGAGAAAACTCTTGGAGAGTTAATGGCTATGCTAAAAGAGGCAAAGCCAGAGCTTCTCAAAGGCAAGAAGCACGAGGCGCATCTTACTTCGACATCCAAGAAGGGCAAGGCTTGGCCGAAGACTTCTGGGGGTGTGAAGAAGAAAAGAAAAAAAAGGCAAGGCTAAATCATCACAGCTTTCTGGGAAGACTAAAGACAAATTCCAAGACGTCTGCCTACACTGTGGCAAATGGGGTCACTGGAAGCGTGACTGCCGTCAGTTCAAGGTGGACTTGAAGGAAGCGAATGCGGGCAAGGCTCCGGCTTCAGGTATGTTTGTTATTGAAATAAACATGTCTATTTCTAGTTTTAAAAATTGGATTTTTGATACCGGATGTAGTTCTCACATATGTACTGATTTGCATGATTTGCAGATTAGCAAGAGACTGGCGTTAGGGAGATCGACATACGAGTCAGAAATAGGACGAGAGTCGCCGTTTTGGCCGTTGACACCTATGTTTTGAATCTGCCCTCGAGGCATGTACTTACATTAGGCGACTGTTATTTTGTACCTAGTTTGACTAGGAATATCATCTATGTATCTAGTTTAACCCGATGCGAGTATACCTTTGTATTCAGGAACACTGGTTGTTTTGTTTATAAAGATGATATTTTGATATGTACAACAGATGTGAATAATGGTCTTTATATTTTGAATATAAACGAATCTCAAACATATAACATGACAAACAAAAAGCTCAAATTGAGTAAACCAGATGAGACTTATTTGTGGCATTGTCGTCTGGGACACATTAATAAAACTTGTATATCCATACTTTCGAATAATGGATACTTGGACGGATTTGATCCTGATTCATATGATGTCTGCGAATCTTGTTTGTTAGGAAAAATGCCTAAAACACCTTTTAGTGGTAAAGGTGTACGAGCCACCGAGCTGTTAACCCTCGTTCATAGTGACGTATGCGGGCCCATGTCTAGCCAGTCTAGAGGTGGATATGAATACTTCGTAACCTTTACAGATGATGCATCGCGTTATGGTTATGTGTATCTTATAAAACACAAGTATGAAACTTTTGAGAAATTCAACGTGTTTCGACACGAAGTAGAAAAACAAACTGGCAAAACTATTAAAACATTACAGTCGGACCGTGGTGGATAATACTTAAGTAATGAGTTTCAAAATTACTTGAAAGAATATGGTATTCTTTCACAATGGACTCCTCCCGGAACACCTCAATTGAATGGTGTGTTCGAACGGAGAAACTGAACTTTGTTGGACATGGTAAGGTCAATGATTAGTCGCACAGAGCTACCGATTTCCTTCTGGGGATACGCATTAAACAGTGCAATACTTATTTTGAATAAGGTTCCGTCAAAGTCTGTTGGACAGACCCCATATGAAATATGGACAGGAAAGAAATCGGGTTTCTCATTCCTGAAGATTTGGGGATGCTGGGCATATGTTAAACGTTTGGATAGTACCAAACTAGAACTCAAATCAGATAAGTGTCTATTTGTAGATTTTCTAAGGAAACGAAAGGATATTATTTCTAAAACCCACAAGAGAACAAAATATTTGTTGCTCTTCATGTATTTTCCTAGAAAAATGAATTCATGAATACAGTGGTAAGTGGGAGGAAAATAGAACTCGATGAAAATCAGAGTGATACCATTCCTGGCACCGACCCCATCTCGGAACATGAACAGTCTATCAGGGATGAGACTGGTCCACAATATTCTAATACACAAGAACCGCGTAAGTCGGAGAGAGTCAGAAAACAACCTGAGAGGTATAAGTTTCTGATCTCACCTCATGTAGACATTAATCTTATTGAGGAAGATGAACCGGCTACGTATGAGGAAGCGATACAATGTATCGACTCCGCTTTATGGCAAGAAGCCATGAAGTCCGAAATGGATTCCATGTATACCAACCAAGTTTGGACACTGGTTGATGTACCAGAAGGCATTAAGCCTATTGGTTGTAAATGGGTCTTCAAAAAGAAGACAGACATGAAGGCAACATACAACGTACAAAGCTAGGCTTGTAGCTAAATGGTATCGTCAACGACATGGTTTCGATTACAACGAAACCTTTTCATCTATTTCCATGATTAAATTCATTCGGATAATGCTTGTTATCGCTGCATATTTCGATTATGAAATATGACAGATGGATGACAAAACCATTTTCCTTAACGGAAACCTTTTGGATGATGTTTATATGCAACAACCTGATGGTTTTGTCGTACCAAGACATGCAAACAATGTTTGCAAGTTAAACCGATCCATTTATGGATCAAAGCAAACATCGCGTTCTTGGAACCAACGTTTTGATGAGATCATAAAAGAATATGGTTTCATTCAAAACGAAGATGATTCTTGTGTATATAAGAAGGTTAGTGGGAGCTCACTGACATTCATTGTCCTATACGTTGATGATGTATTGCTTCTTGGCAATGACATTCTCATGCTACAATCGGTGAAAGCTTGACTTTCATTAAAATTCTCCATGAAAGACCTGGGAGAGGCAGCATTTATTCTAGGAATAAAGATCTACCGGGATAGATCTAGAAAGCTGCTTGTACTCTCCCAGAGCTCGTACATTGACAAAGTGTTGAAGAGATTCAACATGGATCATTCCAAGAGGGGGCTGCTTCCGGTGTCACATGGCGTCTCTCTATCGAAAGACATGTGTCGTAAAACTCAACATGAGAGAGATGTAATGATTCGAATCCCGTATGTTTCAGCAGTCGGATCGATCATGTACGCCATGATATGTACGCAACCTGATTAGGGATGTCAGTGGGTAGGGTATGGTGCAGGTTTTCCATTACCAAACTCGCACCCGCATATGTAAATAAATTACCAAACCCGCATCATACCTGTTGCGGGTTTTAATTTTCATTACCAAACCCGCACCGCATATAAAAATAAATTACCAAACTCGCATTGGTACCCAACAGATTTTTTGCGGGTTTTTAAATATTGAATTACTTTGTGTTCTTAATAATATAATTTTTTAATTAAATAATTTATTTTTAATTGCTAACTGTAGTTTTCACATTTTTTTTTCATTTGACATATACAACATGCAATTTATGTATATACAGTACATAAATAACATAATGTATGAAAGACTCAGTACCATATGTTTATTTTTTCATAGAAACATAATTAAAACGAGTTCTTCCCTTCATAATTATAATGATCTAAGTTAGCCAACTCAATCGACAATAAGCTAAAAAGTAATCACCAATATTTGGTCATATTTTTTATGCTAAGTGTAATGAAAGTGATGCTTACAAGGCTCAAGTGGTGTAAGTGTAATGAAGAAGCAGGAAAGCTACCGAAGTTGCCAGCAAACACTAGCTTATTTTGTTCCTCTCCCGTTTATGATCATGTGAACTTAATCCAAATTTTTGTATTATAATTTTATTAACAAGTGTGATTAAAAAAAACAATAATAGTCATGCAAAAAATCTTCAGTTGGGCAGGTTGTGGGCTGCGGCTGAGTGGGAGTGTGGAATTGTGGATTAATGTTTTAGGTTTAGGTTTTGTTAGTTGTTTTTATATGAATGTTTTTTTATATTGTCCTAAAAATATTATTAATAATATAAAAAATAATATTGCGAGTATGCGGATACCCGCTTTTTTTCTTAAATACCAAACCCGCACCGCACCTGTAGCAGATTCTGCTTTAAATTACCAAACCCGCACCGCACCCACTAATATATTTACCAAATCCTACCCATTGCGGGCGGGTTTTTGTTGTTTTGTGGGTAAAATTGCCATCCCTAGACCTGATGTCTCATATGCTTTAAGCATGTGCAATCGCTATCAGACCAATCCAAGTGATGGTCACTGGATTGCTGTAAAGAACATTTTTAAGTATCTTATATGAACTAAAAATGCTTTCTTAGTCTATGGGGAAGGAGAACTTAAGGTGACTCGGTTCGCTGATGCAAGTTTCCAAACCAATAAAGACGACTGTAAGTCGCAATCAGGGTACATATTTTATTTGAACAACGGATCAGTGAGCTGGAAGTCTTCCAAGCAAGAGACTGTTGTCGATTCAACAACAGAAGCGTAATTTATTGCTGCAGCTGAGGCAGCAAAAGAAGCAGTTTGAATCTGTAATTCCTAATTGGATTAGAAGTAGTTCTATTAGCAGCTGAGCCCGTACCTTTGTATTGTGACAATAATAGGGCTATAGCACAGGCTAAGGAACCACGGTCTCATCAACGATCCAATCATGTACTTCGACGATTTCATCTGATTCGTGAGATCATACATCGTGGCGATGTGAAGATCGAAAAGATTGCATCAGATGATAATATTGCAGATTCGCCGAGTCTCAGCAAAAGTTTGAGCGACATGTATATAGTTTAGGTGTTAGATACTTGAGTGATTGGCTATAGGCCAAGTGAGAGATTGTTGGACAATTATGACCCATAACATCACTATTTGTAAAGAACATTATTTTTTTGTACAAATTAACTATGTGACAAAGGAAATTACTATTTTATCATTATTGTAATTGGATTACTTGGATATATATTAATGATAAAAGTCCATATGGTTAAATCAGATTAATAAGATATGAGACAATATTAATCCATGAATGGTTTAATCATTAAAAATCTCTAGTCGTAGTATTATCGAGACTGGACATTCATAATGCGGAATAGACTAGTATTACACTTATGCGCGTTATGGAAGCTACGACATAGTTCTCATATATTTAGGTATTGGATACTTATGCAAGTATAATAAGAGGTTATGTTAGCCGTTGGACCGGGAACAGTTCGCTCTGGATAGACCCACTCGGAATCCTATTGGTAGTATGACTATGTGTCTATGAGAATCTGCATCAGGGTAGGTGTAGTGATCTTTAACCTGAGACTTACATCGCTATTACTTGCGACAATCAGTTTACTTTGTATTGGTCGTCTGAAGCTTTAACAGGTTCTGTGTACGCCTCTATTGGGTTTACTAATATCGTAGTGTATTGGATGTGATGTCAAGATGGAAGTATCACTTCAGACATATGGAGATGATGATCACACATGATACAGAACTAGTACTCTTAAATGCTGCAGCTATCGGGATAGTATGACTAGGTCATGACTATCCAATTACAGAGACTAGTTGTTCGGGATCCGATATATGCTTCGTACGGGGAAGACACAGAGCCAACCCTAGGTCTAGCATGTGACATCTGATACTGGATCGTATTACGCATTACATAGTATTACTACGCCTGATACATATTATATTCATCGGCGAAATATTTCTAGAGAATTGGGTAGGCTCGGTGTTTTGCTAAAAGCCAACCATGTCTTGTAAATCAGTGAGAACGTGGTACGAGGTACGCACGTGTTCGGATAATCTGATAACCGTATTTACTGCCAACATATCCAGAAATCTCTTGGGTCGCTTCCCAAAGATTCATCAATGACATTTGACTCGAATAAAATTAATCTGGGATTAATTATGAGAGAGAAAAATTAATCTGGGATTAATTGCTGCAAGAATTAATCTGGGATTAAATTCATATAGAAGAGCGAACGTGATTAATTTGGAATTAATCGATAAATAAATTTAATAGTTAAATTGGATTTTTCTATTTAATTTATTTGGGGCTAAAATAATATATCGGATATATTAATTGAAATTGGATTTCAACACGAAATTAAAATTGAATTTTAATTCGAGCGAACAAATTAATTTAAAATTAACTTGAAAGCGACCATCGTAATAATTTGTGATGCATAATTATTTAATTAAATTGGATTTAATTATGTCGCGACGACAAATTCTTTTAATTCGGAATTAAACAAACCCGGGCCCACCTTAGTTGTGTATTGGAGAAGCCAACTTAAATTTTGAACTTAAATGTGGTGAGACCCTTGATAAATTGGATTCATTAAACACACACAACTACCAATTTTGGTAACAACCAATTCACTCTCTCTTCTTCCTCACCCTTTGGCCAAACTTCTCTCTTTGGAAGGGAAAATTTTTGCTTCAAAATTTTTGTCAAAGCTAGCACTTGGAGAGTCAAATGAGGTGTTAGGGAACTCACCCAAGGGTTTTACAACTCAACATCAAGCTTGGAGCTTCATCCATTCAAAGAAAATTCGAATTTCTCTAAAACAATGTAAGTCATTCCGCAACTTTTACTTGTTAATTTCACACATAAATCATGTTTAGAGATCTCGGTGCATGTCTTAGAGACTAATATATTTTTCACGTAAGTCATTATGATCTTCGATGGAATCCAAACTATTACAGTAATTTACTTTGTTTAGAATTTAGACTCCGAATCACATAAAATTTCTTCTGCGTGCTTTATATTTCCGTTGATTACATATTTTTTATTACAATTAAATTAATTAAACTTGAGAGTCCCATAAAACCAAATTTATCACTAACAAAGACAAATAAAAATTAGATTTACAAAAAAATCTCATTCTTTTACAAAATTAATAACACGACACTTGTGGTTCAAGCCTCTGTTTTCTAAAAAGACTTGAGATTTAATCTCTTTAGGCTCAAATATATATATATATATATATATATATATATATATAGTTTTCACTAACAAATAGAAAGATGAGAGTTTTCATTTAATACCAACATCTAATATTTTATAAAATATGAATTTGAACTTGGCTAACGTAGTTAGAAAATTGATTTGATATACACAAAATATGATTTTTACAAAAAATATTAAATACTCTTAATTATAACGGAGATAAATCAAAATTAACTCATTAATAAATCATAATTTTCATTAATTTAAGATATTTTAATAAAATTTTGAATTAATCGTGAGTGACTGTCGCTGCTCACTTCTATATCCCTCCGCCACTAGCTAAGAGAACGCTCATAGAATTAATCTCTTTTGGTTAACCCGCGAAAAAAAAAGAATAAAAATCGATCTATGAGAAATCGAATTCAATAACGATTTATCATTGCCCAATTCCAGTAAATATATGAACATCCAAACTGAAAATCTACCATCTAGCTCTGTAAAAGATTTGTGTATATTATTAAATGCTTCAAGTTTCTGCTACACGTGTAGTAATAGTCAATGTTTACAAGATAATTGCATAATGTTTGAAATTGGGTATCAGAATTCAGACAGAAGAAGAATTTCTACACACTAATGCTACAAAGAATCTTGGCTGCTTCCTGTCCAGATCTGGTGATTTTATGTATTGCATTTGCTAGATAATTAACATTGCCTGTAGTTACACCAGCCACGCTGCCCACATAACCACACGTCATATCTCTGGATAGCAAAATTTATGAAATAAAATATATAATATATTTAAAGGTCATACAGTACACAAAATTTTAGTTATAAATAGAGTGTGAAAAAGTTTTGAAATACGCAATTTCACTCTTATTTTTTTTTTTTAGAAAATGACTTGTAGGTCCCTAATTTTTTTCACGATTACCTTTAGGTCCTAATTTTTTTAATTACCCATTAGTTCATTCTAATGAGGATTCACAAAAAGTCTAAAATTTCGATTTGATTTTAGGATCCAGTATCAAACAGTACATGATTCGGAACGATAAATAATTAAAAATAAAAATTCCGGCCATGATTTGAGATAATTTTTTTCTCGATTTCAAAAATTAGTGGGATACGAGATAACTTTTTCATCCTGTATTATAATCGGAACGGGAGAACGTCCCGACTGCCGTCTCTACTGCTACTCTAACAATAATAATACAAAATGCAATATTGGTCCTTTACCGTTAGAATAAAGGAGACATGATAGGTAATTGTAAAAATAAAAAAAAAAAGAGACTTAATGAGTAATTATTTTAAAAAAAAAAAAAAAATTGATCTCCAAGGGCATTTTCCTTTTTCTTTTCACAGAATAAATTTACCTTATGCGTCCATCGTGAGTCATGTATATATGGAATTCCCCTGCTAGCCGATCAACCTGATCCGGAGTTAAGCCAGAGAAGCAAAACATTCCAAGCTGCCATGGTGATTTGTCATAGGTTAATGAATTATATGCTCAAATCTTCAATGTTACTTCCAGGTACTCAATGAAGCAAATAAATTGTAACTGCAAAAATGCTAATGACCAACCTGGTTGGTTATGCTCCCAATTGATACAAGAACCCATATTTTCAAGATCTTTCCTTAGGGCGATTCGTTTTCTTTGAATACGATCCGCCATAATCTAACAACAAGGCATAACCAAAGGAATCAAATAGCAAAAAGTTGTAGTCAATGCATAAGGCTCTTACTACAAATAGGGTTTAGGGAAGATCCCGATATACGCAGCCTTACCTTCACCTCATGAACCCAAAGTGACTTCAAATCCGGGTCACTCAGGATAGTCGCGACCAGTAAAACACCATGAACAGGAGGGCTCCCGTACATTGCTCTTGCAATCTGCTGCAATTGACTTTTAATTGCAGCTGCTTGCTGTGAATCAGCACAAAGGATGCTGAAAACATGAAGGCATGGTATTAATAAAGGAAAACAAGAATGATAAAAAGTTAAAATAAGAAGAGTAATTGAGTTCATTAAAGCTATAAACCTAATGTATCAAAATCCTTCTTTGACCCCTTTAACAATTTCACTGATACCATAAATGTATCTGAGCATGAGCTAGGAGTGTGTGGTGTCAATTCACTTTTTTCCGAGGGCGAGTCCCAAAAATTAGAACCATGCTTATGTTGTGACTGATTATGTTAAAGTTAAGTTCGTTGCTACTAACAAAAATTAGTTCCTGTATATTCGTGGCAAATTGGTTGAACTCGTGTTCAAGTTAACTTCTTCAATTCACTTGCAGGGTGCAACTTCTACTCCTAATTAGTTTCCCCTTCATGAAATTATACCACTACTGGTGTATAGAAAATCAATGATGTTTCTATACCTGAGACAACCAACTCGGTGTCCATACAATCCCATGTTCTTTGCATATGACTGACCGCAGCCTATTAAGTGCCCGTCTTCTAGAAAAATCCTTATAGCTTGAGCATCCTTGTCAAGATCCCCGCTGGCAAAACCTTGATAAGCCACATCAAAGAAGGGAAAATGACCCTTTACCTAAAAAAAATTGTAGATAATAAGTAAATGCAATTATATCATGTAGGAAATGTGAGTAAACACTACATATATCTTAGTCACCTTCATTTGATATGATATTTCTCTCCACTGTTCCTCTGTAGGATCCACCCCAGTTGGGTTGTGAGCACAAGGATGGAGTAAGAAAAAAGAACCATTCGGGGCATTCTACAGAAATCATCAACAAAAATAAAACAAAAGAATTACTATTTCGCGTTACAGTTGCTGGCTTAACATGGTATATCATATCATTCACGATTAATATTTCATTGAAGAATGCATATAGGTTTTGTTTATGCGTTTTCACAATCTTGGTGAAATGTCAAGATTAATTTCTCTTGACAACAATAACATAGAGATATCATATTTTGTGTTCCATATATTCGTAATTAGGAATGCTAGTATAGAAACCATATGATTTGAACATAGCAATTGGGTTGCAAGGAACCATCAATGCCAACATAGTTAGCATTGAAGGGGGAGCGACGTGTAACTCGCGAACTCCACCATTGGCCAAAGGAGGGTTCTAACACAGCGCAGGAGGGGCTGCCTTTCTGCGAAGTGAGTGAAGAGAGTGGAGTGGTCTGCAAGCATCCCGATTTTGGTTATGAATAATATCCGGTATTTGCCCTTAAGTTTCTTAGTGAGTCAATTAACTCTCCTGAAAGTCTACGAATGGGGGTGAGGAGGTGAGGGGGACAGGGGATACCCCTCCCGCCGATTAAGGACAAGACATACAATTGCGATAGGAATTGAGTAAGGTCTTGGCCATACAATTTAAATAATATATCGTCTAACCCGTCATAAATCTATCCTGAAGAGTTTAACTACACACCTTGACATCATCTATGAGTGCTGCAAAGTTTAGACCCTTCGAGCCAGGATGGTAGTAGTGATATGTTCTCCTGGGAATTTGAGCATCTCTCCAGATGTTGTGGTGGCTGTACAGCACATTTGATAGAACTTCAATAATATAAAAAAGAGATTTAAGCATCAACTCAGTCTCTGATAAACATTGCATTAGTACGTGCAAAAACTGGACTAAGATCTTGAAAAGGGACCGAGAGGATGAAGAACAGACATACTTGGACCAAGTTGGATCAGGGAAATAAATATGTGATTCCGGATGAAAACGCCTCTGGAACTCGGCAAAGAGGCGGCATGCACCAGTGCCAGAGAGAGCTTGAACACCAGCAAACCTCCCTTCTTTAACGACATCTGAATCTTTTCCATAAACCAATTTTACGCTCTCCTCGACCATTTTTGAGCTAACTGCAGCAGAAATCGACTCCCTGCCATTGCCTCTCAAGGATTAGACTAGAATATATCTGGGAACAAAAGGGGAAGATAAGAAGAGAATGATTGAACTTGTCAAATTGACCTAAAGTTAAAGGGAATAAACATTTTGCAGCCAAAATGGTGGCTCAAAAACTACATGATATTAGTAGAAAATAATACCAACTGCTCACTCTAATCAATAGAGGTTGTATGTCCATTAAAAAATGACAATTTTAAATCTTTCCCTAAAAAACATCCAAAGTTGGAACAACATGATACAAAATTCAGTTTCTTGATGTTATGTAAGACTAATGTTACTATTGAATCTGAATTAACTAAGCAGATCATCTATATTTAATCAATTATTTTTGTTTTTCTGAAATCTATCAACAAAACAAATTAATCAAATGCAAAAGAGACATGATCAACAATTGAAGCCAAACACAGCAGCATAAAGATATATTTAAATGCCTTGAATTAAAAACAAAAAATAATTGATTAATGTAAAGTACTAAAGTGGATAAGGCAACTGCTGGAACTGAAACTCACAAGAACTCGCTGCCGTCTATCTTTGCCTCTGCTTCTCGAACGCATTGAAGCACAACAGGTCTCCCTTTGTCATCCCTATAAGCTCCCTACAATTATAAATATCAATACTTCAAAAAGTAGGCCCCATAGAGACAGTACACACATGCGATTGGCCGCGGCCTCGAAATGCCTAACCTAAATCTAAAGAAATTTCAATTTTAAATATATAGAAATTCTGAGGTGTGAGCCTCACCACGATTTTTTCATGCAGATGCACCATAAAACACTGGTACTTTGTCACGTAAAATAAAAATACACGATAAAGTAGTAGTACTCTACGGTGCATTTGCACGAAAAATAAAGAAAGAAAGGATGCAAATACATTACCACACCAAGATTGATCTTGTTGGGAGAAGGGTCAGCAAGAAAGGCCTCAGTAACGCCATTGATGGGATCCTTAGCTGCAGGGACCACATGATCCCACCATCCAACGGTCCTATATGAAGTTGTATGAATGCTGCTGTATCTTCTTGATGCTCTTGCCAAATATCTCCATTTCATAATGAATGATTTAAAAAATAATAATAATAATTCTTCACTCTTAATTAGCGCACCGTAAAATTTAAGCTGCTTTGTGTTCTGTCCACATATAAAATGTGAATTTTTCTTTTTTAAAAAATGAAAATAAAAAAATTTGGTCATTAGTGTGTGCTGTTTCAGTGGGCAGCTACTGCTGGTATTGTGATTGCTTTGTGTTTCTTTTCCAGAGACCGAAAAGAAAACTGGGAAACGACTTTTCGTCTTTTTCCCTCCTAAAAACTAACTGAAACGGCGGCGGGTAGCCCATGGATTCTGTTCTTCCGTACCAACTACCTGTCGTATCTTCTAGTGTCATACAATTGACAATTGATACGTGGGCTGAAAAGTGGCTTATGGGTCATGGGTTCGGGTCAGTGCAGGCCGGATTGGGCTGGGCCGTCCTGGGTTTTTTGGCCCACCTTAGCCCGAACGCACGGCGTCTACTTGTTAATTGACTTCTTAAACCATTTATGCTTGGGAAAATCCCGAATCTCAAATTGTAATGAAGATTCGGGATATCGTAAAGATGATACAGGATTCTAGATAAAAATTATTTTAAATAAAAATCGAGAAAATAAAAAAATTATCCCGAATAAAAAATTTAATCGGGATTCGTGATTATTTTTCATTACAAATCTCTTATCAAGATTCAAAATCTTGAACCATTTAATTTGGAATTTGAAATGATTTTTCTTCTTAATTTAACAAATAAGAAATGAAGGGGAAAGGGTTTTATATAAACCTAGCAGTGATCGATATGCTGATCTCGGTACCGATATGCTGATCCCAGAAGCTAAATTCGAAATTTGGAGACCAGTTTAATGACCGAAATATGGACAGAGACACTTGTATGCCGGTTCTAGAGGCTATGCTAAAGTGCAGAGCCATCGGTATGCCGGTACAGTGATCGGTATCCCGGTTCCAGAGCTCAAATAGAGATAAAATGATGCTTAATGCTCATGGACTTGACCGGAAATGCTTTTAAATGCTCATGATCTTGAACTGAGGTGTTACACTTATGCTGCTCACTAGAATAATTTGTTCATGTCTGGTGTCGCGCCACTAGGTTCTGGTGACGCGACACTTGCCTAGAGTATTTATAGACAATTAGTATATTCAATCTCATGCTCAATTTTGACGAGAAGGAATTCAGATTAATATTCTTTTCAATGAAACTTGAATAATCTCAATCAGATATCATATGAAAAAGTTATAATCAAAATACAAAAGGTTATGGAAATTAGGAAACTACTGATGTAATTCAAGAATTCTAGGTTTCTTAAGTTTTCTTTTAAAACTCAATTCTCCATATTATCATTATGAATCCTAAACAATAAAATAAGAAATACCAATGCATTCAACATGTATATATATATATATATATATATCCAGTCATCAACTATGATTTTTTCAACACTTTTGTAGTAGAATATTTTATACATTCGCAAGGACATTCTTTTCTAGACACAGTTGTATAGTACTTGTTGTTAATGATGGTAAAAATCTCACGGATTTGATATGTTAAGACCGAATATAAATATAATTTTTTTATATCATTGGTTAGATGAGTCATATACAAATATTGGTATTCTTATATTAATAAGGTAAAAATTCTCATCTGAATGATATTGAAGGGAATCCACAAGGCTCAATATGTTAGGGCCAAATACTGTAACACCGTGCTGTAGGCACGGGCATCATTTAATTAAAGTTATATATGTTGATGGAGATTTCTGCAACTAAGATATTCAAACAGTTCAGCAAGGGCAAAGATGAAACTTCCCATTTCTTGGGGGACCAGGTATATTAGTCAGTTCTCGGACAATCAAAGAGTCTAAACACTTCCTTCTCGGACCAGCCGACAAGAGGACACAGTAATGGCACAGATTTGAGAAACCGACAACATCAGAGCCGAGGCCGACCACAGTAGACCGGCAGCTCGATTTGATTTTGCCTTACCCCCTGGAATAAGCGGATGAGCTCAGACATTTCGGATCGGGGCGGGAGCAGTTTTGGAAGCTTGGCAGGTCACTTGGCCGACCTCTTGAAGACCGACAAGGGTTCAGAGTAGTTGGACTTTTCCCTCCGACACGTGTCGTTGTTCAAAGGCTCTTTACAGGCTGACATCATTATTATTACGTGTGGCAGTGGAGAAAACATGTTGATGTGACAGGCCGTCAGACTTGCTTTCGGCGATGACAGTCTTGGGGCAAAGAGCCCGTCAATCAGTCGGAGACCACGCGGGAAACGTCATCAAGTTATAGGAACAGTGTTGTAATTCTCTGAGTATATAAGGAAAGTTAGGTTCATTTGTAAGGGAGAGAAAAAAATGGATATAAAAAATAGATATCGAAACTTGTAGAGAGAGAGAGAGGATGAGCACTACTTGTATAACTTAAAAAGGCAAACAGCTCGGTTTCGATTAAGACCTCTCACCAATCAGGATGGCCGAGTTAGTTTTGGTAATAAAACAACCCCACCATTTTGTGCCCGTGGACGTAGGCATGACTCGCTCCGCCGAACCACGTTAAAACTCTCATTGTCGACTTTGTGTGTTTATTTCTTGCCTTTTACTATATTTGCCTTTGGACTCCCCATAACCAAATAAATTCAAGGTTGAAGGAGGATTGTCTCGGGAGGGTTATCTCGAAACTGCCCCTGGGACGAAAATCATATGTTAAGACCGAATATAAATATAATATTTTTATATCATTGGTTAGATGAGTCATATATAAATATTGGTATTCTTATATTAATAAGGTAAAAATTCTCATCTGAATGATATTGAAGGGAATCCACCCGGCTCAATATGTCAGGGCCAAATATGTGTAATAATTTTCATCCATATTAATAGAACGGGTCAATCACCATAACATATTCAACTCGTTGTCCTTTCATCCAAATTTTCCAAATCTTCATTGCTTACGCTATAGTGAATCAATGTATCATTGATTTGAATTTTCCACAAGCCAAAATTGATTTTTTGCATCAAACTTCACAGGGTATGAAAAACCTAGTTGCTGACATATTTGATTTGTATTGCAACCTTAGCTCTGATATCATTTTATTGGGAATTTTCGGCCATTAAATATCTCCCAAAAAATTAATGAAGGGAAAAATTAATTACACTTTTTTTTTAAATAGTTGAAAATTCTACAGTCCAACCACTCCTTCCGGACTTAAGCGGGGCAGGTAAAACCTCCGGCTGTTCCGGACTCTTACGAGAAACGCACTCCCTGAATTCGAACACATAATCTCGATGTGAGATTCTGAATCTTACACCACCAAATCACGGACGAAAAATTAATTACACCACATAAGAATTTACGTGAAAAACTCCTATAAAAACACGGCCACCAAAGAGGATACGAGAAAAATTCACTATGTAGTTATTGCATTAACATTAGTAATTTTTTTTCCTCGCACCGAATCCCTAACAACACCTAATCTCTCAATAAACCCACCGTTAATTTTTGTTTTCTCATTATAAACTGTACAAATCTTATCTTAATATTTATATAATAATAAATTTCCCCTATACACCCTACCATTAAATTTTCCCTATACATTTAATCTTAATATTTATATTCAACTATGATAAAATCATGCTAAGTTTCCCATATCATTAAATTTTCCCTATACATTTAATCTTAATATTTATATTCAACTATAATAAAAACTGGCTAAGTTTCCCTAATCATTATATTTTCCATGTACATTTAATCTTAATATTTATATTAAGATTATTTAATAGCCACTTGCATCTCTACAAAAAATTATAACTATCATTAAAATTTCTCTGCTAAGTTTCCCTCATCATTAAATTTTCCCTATTCATTTAATCTTAATGTTTATATTCAACTATAATAAAAACAGGCTAAGTTTAATTCCACTATCATTAAATTTTCCATAGACATTTAATCTTAATATTTATATTAAAATCTTAATATTTTTGTTAAGATTATTTAATGGCCACGTACATCTCTACAAAAAGTTATAACTATCATTAAATTTTCCTCATACATTCAATCTTAATATTTATATTAAGAAGATTATTTAATGGCCACATACATATATCTCTACAAAAAGTTATATCATATTTAAAAAAATCTTAATTAAAGTCCAACTTTCCCAATTCTCTCTAAAATAAATATAGTGTTTTTTGTATTCCAATCATCTATTCTAATCATTTATTCAAACCTTTAATTAATTCATACATCTAATTAAGACTTATATTAAGAAATAAAGCAATTAATTAAACTCCAACTTTATTTAAAAGTTTCCTTCACTAAATTTGACTCAATAAATACAGTAGAAAAATCATTCCTTAGTTTCAGATGAATACTACTCTCTAAATTTTATAATTTTTTTGTATTTACAACAAAAGTTATTCTCTCAATTTTCAAGATGACGAGGTAACAAAAAAAAAAACTATTTCCGTAAGAAATTTTCATTTTTACAATGTCAATATTAATATATATGATAATTTAATTTGATTTTACCCTTAAATTTACAGGCGTCGTTTTGCAAAGAAGAATGATGAGTATTATCTTATTCGAGAATTGATCCTTGAGAGAGATGACTGACAAATTAAAGTGAGGGTATCAAGACTATGGGATGTAATTAATTTTCGAAAGAAAATGATTTGATCTCTATTGATATGGTCTTACTTGATGGAGATGTAACTTTATTTCGCTTATTTTAACAATTTAATTTTTCCGAAATATTTATATTCTTAATATAAACAAATTATTTATGAAATTTATAGGACAATTATATTCATGCTATTATAAAAAAAAAACAATATGGCAGGCTGAATTTATTTAATCAAGTATTTTGAAGTTATTCGTAACAAAGACCGATATAGAGTTGTTAAAGACTAGAAGTTCATGCTTCAATTTTATGGAAAAACTCTTATCAAAGAAGTGGACCATGATGATGGTACAATACCAAAGCATAAATTTTTATATCATATAACTAATGGTTGTTAGTGGTATCGCGTTATTCATACAACAACGATTCCAATTAATTATTCCAATTTAATTATTCGAAAACCAACAATTATAATAGAAGACTATACAGATGAAACGAGAATAAATATGAATAAATATATAATCAAAACGACGTCATTTTAATTATGGGTTCAAATTAATAAAATATTTTTCTTGATGTTTTATCTCGTATTTATCTCCAAACATGTTTCTTATAGTATGAGAAGTTCTAAACAAAACTTATAATATACGCCAGGGAAACAAAATTTCCACTTTCAAACAGAACTTAGCATGATTTTCATGGGCTGTGGTCAAAAGAATTATTTGATGATGACTCCACTTTTGATCGAAGCCGACCACCACGACTACGAGGCATCTATTTTATATTGTAAAGAAATGCTTTCTAATTTAAAATTTAAAATTCTTTTAACCACAATATTTATTATTAAAACTCGCGTGGGTTATCCAAATTCTTTCTTCAGTGGGTTTCTGATTCTTTATAAGGAACAAAAAAAAAAAGACGCCGCCTTCGGTGTGGTGTGGCCCACAAAATACTGACTCACACTTCGTGAAGCTTGCTTAACATCAATAAACATTACGTGTAAAAGGTCTATTACGTCTATATATATATATATATATGTTGATGAAGATTTCTGCAACTAAGATATTTAAACAGTTCAGCAAGGGTAGAGAGGGAACTTCCCATTTCTTGGGGGACCAGGTATATTAGTAAGTTCTCAGACAGTCAAAGAGTCTAAACATTTCCTTCTCGGACCAGCCGACCAGAGGACACAGTAATGGCACAAATTTCAAAAACCGACAACATCAGAGCCAAGGCTAACCACAGTAGACCGACAGCTCGGTTTGATTTTGTCTTACCCCCTGGAATAAGCGGATGAGCTCAGACATTTCGAATCGGGGCGGGAGCAGTTTTGGAAGCTCGGCATGTCACTTGGCCGACCTCTTGAAGACCGACGATGGTTCAGAGTAGTTGGACTTTTCCCTCCGACACATGTTGTTGTTCAAAGGCTCGTTACAGGCTGACATCATTATTATTACGTGTTGCAGTGGAGAAAACAAGTTGATGTGACAGGCCGTCAGACGACAGACTTGCTTTCGACGACGATAGTCTTGGGGCAGAGAGCCCGTCAATCAGTCGGAGACCACGCGGGAAACGTCACGAAGTTATAGGAACAATGTTGTAATTCTCTGAGTATATAAGGAAAGTTAGGTTCATTTGTAAGAGAGAGAAAAATGGGGATATAAAAAATAGATATTGAAACTTGTAGAGAGAGAGAGAGAGAGGATGAGCACTACTTGTATAAACTTGAAAGGTAAACAACTCGGTTTCAATTAAGACCTCTCACCAATCAGGTCGGTCGAGTTAGTTTTGGTAATAAAATAACCCCCACCATTTTGTGCTCGTGGACGTAGGCATGACTCGCTCCGCCGAACCACGTTAAAACTCTCATTGTCGACTTTGTGTGTTTATTTCTTGCCTTTTACTATATTTGCCTTTGGTCTCCCCATAACCAAACAAATTCAAGGTTGAAGGAGGATTGTCTCGGGAGGGTTATCTCGAAACTGCCATTGGGACAAAAATCACCCGTCAACAGTTGGCGCCGTCTGTGGGGACTGTTAACAAAAAGCAACTTGCGTTGTAAGACGATGGTAGAAGGTGGAAACCATGGGTCGTTGGAGAGTTCAGCAGCATAATGGTTCGGGAAAATAAGGGAATGAATGGATGAAATGGGAAAGGAATGAGAAGAAGTTGGCCAGAACGGGAAGATGAAAGGGTTCACAAGAAAAAGGAAGGTTGACAGCATAAGCTTTTCTTTTTGAGTTGTAGAATGGAATGTAAGAGGGATAGCCAATGATCACCCATTAGGACTGAGTTGTAGAATGGAATGTAACATTGCGGATGGGTGACGTTCGTTGGTAGTAGCTGAACAAGTCCCTCCGGGAGCAGGCGCCATACTTGCTCGACCTATCAGAGTCATCAGTTTCACAGGTTGGCAGTGCTGAAGGATCGGCCAGGGAACTAGTCAGCAAGGGCAGAGGACGACATCCATCAGGCCCCCCAATTGGTGTGGTGGTCTCTCCCAATGAGAGGAAATGAGAAAAATTTCACGAGGGCCACCAAAGACCATGGGAATGAGGTTCTCGACCGAGCTCCGAAATTGTTCAGAAATGCTTATGGAGCGCTCGGCACGAAGGGACCCTGTCAGCACGGTCAGGAAGAAAGTACAAAAGGATCTGATGAAGCTCAGACTGCAAGATAAGAACCAGAACAAATAATTGTAAAACCCTCTCTTAAAATGTCGTGCAAAGAGTTATAAGAAGGGCAACATGTCCATTGAATATGAATAAAACTCTTTTTTTTTTTAAAGAAACTTGTCTATTTTACTTGTTTGTTAATCAAATGTGAAAATTATTTTCAATATTATTGGGATGTACTCAATGCGAATCGGTGATCGGTAGTCGGGAATGACACCAAGCCCGTGGCACGCCAATCTCGGGTGTCATTATCAAACCCTCGGGTAGAAGTGTTCGGACCTGGCTCATTTCACCTTTGAGGATCCAGAACGCATCAAGGGATGGGGTGCACCCATGACTCGCATCTTTGAGGAGCATCTCGGGTAAACCGGACCCATAGAGGTTTCTTCCTCTGCGAGTTGGCTGGTGAATCCCGTTGAGAACCATCGGACCTCGTGGCATGGGGATAGCCAAATGGCCTCCATGACCATTGTGGTCCCGGGTAAATCGGACCCATGGAGGTTTCTTCCCATGTGAGTCGGTTGGTGAGTCCCGTTGAGAACCACCTGAGGGATGGAGCACATGGGGTGTCCTCTTCCCCCGTGGGGTATCTGCCAAACCGCCTCGGATCAAGAGAAGCATGCATGGGGAGGTTTCTGCCCTCTTAGCGTTTGCAGGCTCCAAATCCGCCCAACATGAGGAGGTTTATGCCTTCAGGGTCTCGGTCGCTCACCGATCCATAGCCCGGCTAGCCGGGACGCTGAGTTGTAAGATTCAGAATTGTGTTTTGGGAGGCACCAGACATGACGCTGCCTCGGGACACCCGAGTTGTTATTCTTTTCGGGTTTTGTGTGGAGTATGTGCTAAGTCACCTCCATTTTATTAACTTTATCTTATTCCATTTTTGTTTTTCGCCGATGTCTGGCAAGGGGAGGCCCACGCTGGGATCCGCAGAGCCTCAGAGGTTGAAAATCTTCCCTCGTGTAAGTCTCAAATGTTCCACCAGCTCGGCGCTGGATTCGTTCCACCGAGTCTGTATTGTTCCACCAGCTCGGGGCTGGATTCGTTCGACCGAGTCTGTAATGTTCCACCAGCTCGAGGCTGGATTCGTTCCGCCGAGTCTGTATTGTTCCACCAGCTCAGGGCTGGATTCGTTCCGCCGAGTCTGTAATGTTCTACCAGCTCGGGGCTGGATTCGTTCCGCCGAGTTTGTAATATTCCACCAGCTCGGGGCTGGATTCGTTCCGCCGAGTCTGTAATGTTCCACCGGCTCGGGGCTGGATTCGTTCCGCCGAGTCTGTAATATTCCACCGGCTCGAGGATGGATTTGTTCCGCCGAGTCTGTATTGTTCCACCAGCTCGAGGCTGGACTCGTTCCGCCGAGTCTGTATTATTCCACCAACTCGGGACTGGACTCATTCCGCCGAGGCTACTAATCTCTTCAACTTCGGGGTCGGGTTACGTCCCGCTGAGTGCCTAACTTCGGTCTAAGGACGAATCATATGAAGACATTGGGGATGACCTGAGTTAGCATCAGAGCAGTTTTTTATATGATTCCTAAGGCCAACCACCTGACGGCTGAACAACACACTTCTGATTTTTTGTAGTTCTCGGCACGAACTCGCACATTCGTTGGAACCAAGAAATATGGGACAAATGTTGATGGGGATTTCTACAACTAAGATATTCAAACAGTTCAGCAATGGCAGAGAGAGAACTTCTCATTTCTTGGGGGACAAGGTATATTAGTTAGTTATCGGACAGTCAGAGAGTCTGAACACTTCCTTCTCGGACCAGTCGACCAAAGGACACGACATGACACATATTTCAAAAACCGACAACATCAGAGCCGATGCCGACCATAGTAGACCGGCAGCTCGGTTTGATTTTTCCTTACCCCTTGGAATAAGCGGATGAGCTCGGGCATTTCGGATCGGGACGGGAGCAGTTTTGGAAGCTCGACAGGTCACTTGGCCGACCTCTTGAAGACCGACGAAGGTTCAGAGTAGTTGGACTTTTACCTCCGACACGTGTCGTTGTACAAAGGCTCTTTACAGACTGACATCATTATTATTCCGTGTGGTAGTGGAGAAAATATGTTGATGTGACAGGCCGTCAGACGACAAACTTGCTTTCGGCGATGACAGTCTTGGGGCAGAGAGCCCGTCAATCAGTCGGAGACCACCCAGGAAATGTCACGAAGTTATAGGAACAATGTTGCAATTCTCTGAGTATATAAGGAAAGTTAGGTTCATTTGTAAGGGAGAGAAAAAAAGGGGATATAAAAAATAGATATCGAAACCCTTAGAGAGAGATATAAGATGGACACTACTTGTATAAACTTAAAAGGCAAACAACTCGGTGTCAATTAAGACCTCTCTCCAAACAGGTCGGCCGAGTTAGTTTTGGTAATAAAACAACCTCCACCATTTTGTGCCCGTGGACGTAGGCATGACTCGCTCCACTGAACTACGTTAAAAATCTCATTGTCGACTTTGTGTGTTTATTTCTTGTCTTTTACTATATTTGTCTCTGGTCTCCCCATAACCAAACAAATTCAAGGTTGAATGAGGATTATCTCGGGAGGGTTATCTCAAAACTGTAACTGAGACGAAAATCACCCGTCAATAATATATATGAGGTATTTGGTTGGAAGGAAATGAAAAGAGGGGAGAGGAGAGGAAATGAAAAGAAACGGTGATGAAATTTGATTCTATTAGTTGATTAGTATAAAAAAAATTGAGGGGGAAAGAAAATTATATAATTTTATGGACAAATTTACTCTTTTGTACTAAATATAAATATTTATAATAATTAATTTATTAAATCAATAAAATATAAATTAAAAATAATCTAAAATTTAAAATATATCTTTTCAATTAAAATTGTAATTTATTTATTTGATGTTATTTTAATTATCAATGTTATTTTAATTACTTATAATAATTTTAAATATATTTTTAATAAAATTATTATTAAATACAAATAATTTATTTATAATATTAATATATTTTTATAAATAATTATAAATATGAAAAATAAACAACTAAAATAAATGATAGTATATTATCATTGGGACCAAGACCTAATATCGGCCTCTGTCCAGGTCTCGTCCCTGGCCCGAGTCCCATCTTTGGTCTTGGGTCCCGGCCTCGGCCTCAGCCTCGGCCGGGGTCCCGTTCCCGACCTTGGTCACGGGTCTTGGGTCTCGGGTCCCGACCTTGATTTCGATATCAGTCTTGGTCTCTGTCCAATAAATTTGTAATTAATTATTTGCATATAATAACGATTCAAATGATTTAGCAAGTTTCGTGAATATTATAAAAGTAATAAATAAATTAGTAATAAATATTCTAAAACTAGTTAAATTAAATTCCTTAGTTATTAATGAGAAATTCAAATTCCTCATTTCATTGAATTCAAATTTCATTGGAAATCAAATTTCATCATAAATATGCAAATCAGTCGTCGGAAATTATTAAGGAATTTAAATTCATCTCTCTCTTCCCCTCTCATTGTAAGAGAACATGAACCTAAAGTTTTAGTAGTTAAAAAAACTAACAATATAAATTATATTGACAAATTATAATATTAACCCATTTCTCTCAATTCTTAATAATATATATATATATATATATATAATTTTGAGATGTATATGTCTTTTTTTACAAAACTTTAAGAATATATATATCATTTTATTAAATTATAAAGTACATGTATCTATTTTCGAAATTAAAAAAATAATATATTTGTCCAATATAAAAAATTTCGGGGTGTATAAATCATTTTCCAACAAGCGAATGCGACACGTCATCGACTCTCCCGCCTATATAAACAACTCCATAACAAAACTCACTCCTGCATTTTCGGAATCATTAATCACAACAACTCAGCAAAAAAAAAAATGCAGAGGTTGTTCGTAGCCCGAAGGGTACTATCGGAAATAAATTATCTCCGTCGGCCGCAACGCCTACGCTGCTTATTTTCTCAGCTAGCACCGAAGCAAGAATCATATTCTCTAAAAGACAATGAAACTTTTCTCCCTAAAATGCCCCCGTTCGATTACTCTCCTCCTCCCTACGCCGGCCCCTCCGCCGATGAGATCCTCGCCAAGCGCAAGACATATCTCAGCCCTTCCTTGTTTCACCTTTACGACAAGCCCGTGAGTCCACATTATCTTGATTAATAATTTTTTTAATTTTATTTTAAATCACCTATTTAATGACACTTAATAACCCTACAAATTCTCATAATGATATTTTAATTTCCATATTTTAGAAATATAAATTTTAATCCAACCGTTTTAGAAAATACAACCTTTAATCGTTTATTGATTTAAAAATACAAACTTTAATCTATATAATTTGAGAAAATATTTTCTATGGTTAATTTTTTTTATTTGATTTTGAAATAAACTTGTACTATTTTTTGATAATTTACTGGTATTGAAGTTATTTAACACTAATTGGATTAAAAGTAATTCAAAATTAATGGAAAATATTTAATAATAAAATTAAAACTTGTATTTCAAAACTGTGAGAAATATGACATTTATCATTTTTCCACATAATAAATAACTTAAGTAACATTTTCTCTTTTCTAATGTGGATAAATTATCTATTTAATTTAGAGACAATTATCTATCATTTGAAATTTTAGATGAAAAAGTAAACAATTTCAAAATTTTCGTGGGTACTTAATGTGAAAAAATGATAATTTTCCTAAGGATTAAAATGTCATTTTTACAATGTGAAGAATAATTAAATGTCATTTTTCCATTAAATTATGATTAGTAGTAGTAATCTCCGTTTGTTTGTGTGTGTTTGTCAGCTGAACGTGGTGGATGGGAAGATGCAATATTTGTTCGACGAAAACGGCCGTAGATATCTGGACGGTTTTGGTGGGATTGCTACGGTGTGTTGCGGACACTGCCATCCTGATGTGGTGGAGTCAATAGTCAACCAAATCAACCGCATACAACACTCCACTGTGCTTTATCTCAACCATGCAATCGCTGATTTCGCCGAGGTGTTGGCCTCCAAAATGCCTGGCAATCTTAAGGTACCGCTAATTTTACCATACACTGTACCACAGTGAAGCTCTGTGGTCCCACTTGGCTGTGGACCCGTCCGCCATAGACACCAAAACACTTGAAAGTGTTCATTTTCGCTGACGGATGTTTGCTCTCCCTTCCGATTTTGATTTGAGATAAAAAAATTATCACGAATTTCGATCCGAATTTAAGATTTTTTATATTAAAATTTGGAAATTAAGATAATTTTTTTTGTCCGAAATCTTATCATGATTTTTGAAGAAATTTTAGATCGGGATTCAAGACCTTATAGCATTCGGCACAAGACTTGGGACAAAAATCTTCCCGAATAAAAATTCATGTTGGTTTCGTAATAATTTTTCTCCGCAAACGAAATTTTAACATAAAAAATCTTAAATCTTAATCGAGATTTGAGATATCGAGTCATTCAATCAGAGATTGAAAACAATTTTTCATCCTCTTTAAAAAACTAGTGAGGAATAATTAGTACTTAATCCACGTATAATATGTTTGAATCCAAATTTATTTATCTCATTTTTCTCAAGTTAGAAAATAACATGACAACTTCTTATACTTGTTTTGGGAGGTAGAGATTTGGTTTCTTGGGATGAATTCAATTTCTTAATTTTTTTGTTATCCTCATTATGGACAATTATGTAAGTAACAATACCCAAAAATTCTTAAAGTTTTGGATTAATAATTTATTTTATTTATGTAGGTCGTGTTCTTTACAAATTCGGGAACAGAAGCTAATGAGTTGGCGATAATGATGGCAAGATTATACACAGGATGCAATGACATAATATCTCTGAGAAATGCCTATCATGGAAATGCACCTGGATCTATGGGTGCCACTGCACAGTCGAATTGGAAATTTAATGTTGTTCAGGTACCATATGAAATTAACTGAAATTCTATAACTAGTCTTCCCCTGTAAAATCTGAAACCATGAACCCCTAAATTAAACATGACGATAATTTATATGTGGTAAGTTAGGTCAATGTTCTAAAAAATACTAGAAGCTAGAGGTACAGTGGAGAGCGCTTAAACGGACAGGTTAGACAGTTTTTTCATTCAAAAATTTAGAAATTTGGGTTAAATTAATTTTAGGGTTAGGTTTTGGCAAATTGAGATCAGTTAGGGTTAGTTTATGTCAATTTGATATTAATTATAGGTCAATTAAGTTTAAGATTTGGAAATAGGGTTTGAAATTTGAGTTCAATTTTTTTTTTTGAAAAGTAATATATTCCATAGAAAGCATTACAGTGAATTAACAAAGTCTGGTATGGATCCTGTCCAAACCTCATAGCTTGGATTGTCAACAGCAAACTTAGCCAATCCACGAGCTTTCATGTTACAATGCCTAGGGATGAAACTAATATTAGCATCTCTCAATTTTTGAGCAATTCTACGAATCTCAGCAATCACCCAACTAATTTCATTCTCACTGCAATCTTGTCCCGTGGCAAGACGCACAACGTTTTGAGCATCAACTTTTATCAACAAGGGCTTCATATTCAATTGATCTGCAAGTTTTAGACCCAACAACATTGCTTCGGCTTCAATAAATTCCACACTACCTCTAAAATTGATGGGTTGAACCGCAGCAGCAACCACCTCCCCGTTGTCATTATGAAAAACAGCCCCCAAACCTGCACGACTCCTAGTCTTGTTTGTTGCTGCGTCCACCTTTGTCTTTCAGCTTTATAATCGTCCATACCTACAGACTCCTTATGCACCCTTCTATAGGATTCGATCCCGTTTTCTGCTCTATTCAGAATACATCAATGCGTTTCCATTTTCTTTTCAAAGATAAACTGGTTTCTGGCAGCCCATAGTGACCACGTCAATGATCCCATCTTCTCCAACTCATCCTTTCTTTTATTAGCTTTAGCATAACTTAAGAAACTCCAGAGGTCCCCAGATTTGCGCCAACTTCTGCACATATTCCATTCTGGTATTTTCCAGACATGCTTGATAGAGTTACAACTTACCAGCGCATGAAAAGTGTTTTCCTTTCGGGTCGTAATGCCAAATCAATTTATCTGCTTCAGCCTGCTGAGGAAGGGGAATGTTCAAAATCTCATCAGCATCAGACTTAATAAACACTTGCCCAATCATATCTTCCTTCCATCGATTACATTCATCAATTAATACACTACCCTAGCTTCCTTCAGTGCATACAAAACAACAACAGGTCTAAAAGTTGACGGTCTTGGAATCCAGTTACGTTTAGGATTTGGTTAGTTTTTTTGTCGCCAACACATGTAGTTCACGTGCCATCGTCTCTGACCGTCGTATGCCACATGCGACACTCTTCCATGATTAGAAACTGTCAACCAACCCATCCCCACCATTCACGCGCTACTCCGAGCAACCATTTGTCATAAATCTGCATTTTACCAAACAGCCGCCGCTTAGCCAACCGTTTCTGTTTCATCGGAATGGACATGCACCGCCTAGCGCTTAGGCGGTGTTTAGAACACTGAGGTAGATGATTACGACCTTTTGCTTTAATGGGACTATCTTGTTTCCATTGAATATTAGGTATCTTTGTAATTTAGTGGATTGTTGCTATTGATTCTGGATTATTTTTACTAAAAATTACCAAACGCTGTTGCTCAATTTGGCCACTGCGCTATCCTTGCCTTATTTTGAAGCCTAAAATAATAGATAGTAATGTTCATACATCATACATGCATGATGAAGTAGGAACAGAATAGTGAAACAATTCAAGTGATACATGGTGACCTGATATACTCATCTCTGATTTGAACGACAGACTGGAGTTCATCATGCCTTGAATCCAGACCCATACAGAGGTGTATTTGGTTCGGACGGCGAAATGTATGCTAAAGATGTTCAAGAGGTCATTGACTTTGGAACTTTTGGGCATGTTGCTGGTTTCCTTTCGGAAGCTATTCAGGTAATCGTCATATAGATCGTTGATCAGAATTAGGAAAACATGGTTATATGTTCAAAGAGGGAATTTTTGACAGGGAGTGGGTGGCATTGTAGAGTTGGCCCCAGGTTACTTGCCTGCTGTTTATAAGAGTATTAAGAAAGCAGGAGGCCTTTGTATTGCTGATGAGGTTCAGGCTGGGTTTGCTCGCACAGGCAGCCATTTTTGGGGATTTGAAGCCCATGGTGTTGTTCCTGACATTGTGACAATGGCAAAGGTTGGTTTCTCATCTCTTTGTTTTTTAATCTAAATATGGCCATGGAAACTTCACCCTCTCTCACAGAAACCATTATGTTTACCATGCACCTGCACTCGGTATGAGCAGGGCATTGGGAACGGTATTCCCCTTGGCGCCGTAGTCACAACTCCTGAGATTGCAGAGGTATTGACTCGCCGTAGTTACTTCAACACGTTTGGTGGGAATCCTGTATGTACAGCCGCAGGGCTGGCTGTGTTGAATGTGATCGAGAAAGATAAGCTTCAGAATAATGCTCATGTTGTTGGATCCTATCTAAAAGAAAGACTCACTGCACTCAAGGAAAAATATGGGCGTATGTTTTATACTTTCCTGCATTAAGCATTCTCTTGTACGTTGCAGATTGGCATCTATTTTACTTGATGGTTGCTGATTGTGTTTGGTCTCTTCTGCAGTAATTGGAGATGTGAGGGGAAGGGGATTTATGCTTGGAGTCGAATTTGTCACTGATCGCCAATTGAAAACACCTGCTAAGGCTGAAACTCTACATATAATGGACCAAATGAAAGGTATGTTTTCTTCTTCTCTCAATACTAATTAGTGTTTTAAATTGCGACTAGCGCCTAGGTTGGTCCTAAGAAATTCCTTAAAAATTAGGGATTTCTGAAATTTTGGTTAAGATTTGGTGAAATTTGAACAGATTGATCATATGAAAATGTTGTTTGAGTGATCTATATGTTCAATTTGATGAGAAACAACAGATGTTGAAGAAATTAGGATTTTTTTGGGACAAATTCAGGATTTTCAAAATTTTGTAAAATAAGGAAGAATTTAAACTTTAAAATGAACAGGGAAATTAGAAAACACAATCAACTAGAGGTTAATTTTGAAAAATCCCAAAAACTGTCAGTTTTAGACATCAAAAATTACCTGAAATCGCCAATCAGATGACTAAGCTCCTAACCCCACTAATTTGGGGTTAGGCGCAGCGATGTGGCCACGCCTAACATAAATGCGGAGCTATGTTTTACAACAGTGATATTAATCTAATAACACCTCTTTTGATATTGTAGAAATGGGAGTATTGGTGGGCAAAGGTGGATTTTATGGAAATGTTTTCAGAATAACTCCTCCTCTCTGCTTCACAAAAGAAGATGCTGGTAGGTCTTTTATACCCATTCCATTTCTTTGCCTCGTATTGTTTACTAAATGCAACTTGCTGAAACATCATCTCCTGTTTTGGTTTCAGATTACCTTGTAGATGTCTTGGACTACACAATGTCTAAGATGTGAAGCGTCCAATGTGTATGTGTATCATGTGAAGAAGTGTATTGTATTAGTAGGTGTCTGTTGTGAGTGAAAATATTGATACATACAAGGTTACTGTTGGGAAAATTCGAATCCATGGAGGTCCTGCGAGTTCGGGATCTCACATTGAGGTCATGTGTTCTAATTCATGGAGTGCATTACTTGTAAGAGTCTGGGATAGCCGGAGGTTTTATCTATTCCGTTTAAGTTCGGAATGGGTGGTTTGCGATGAGGTTTCCAACGATTTCAAAAAAAAGTAATGGTAAAGTATTAATTTCTTAGAAACGGTTTTTTTGTGAAAAAATAAAGGCAAAACCGCATACATAAAAAGATTCAAGACATTTCTTAGATCCTACTTGTAATGAGGAGTTTTATACATTGGATTTGCTTTAATAGCACATGAGAGTATCGATTAATAAACTAATAAGATCAATGTACCAGATTCTTTTTTTACCCAGAAGTGACTGTAAGCAATGGTTGGTTGGTCTTAGGAGATCAACGTGTGAGTATAAATTCATAACATTCATGTAGTGATATTTACAACAATTGACATTCAATCAATCCTTGCTCTAAAATGTTTATTTACTTATTTATTGCTAATGCAATCAATACGATATGATTTAACAAAATAGATGAAAAATTTATTCTCTTGAACAAAGTATAAAACACATCAAACAAAACTCTGTAGACATATATTTGACTAGGTTAAATATATTTTTATAATTGAGTAATGAATCTAAAAAAAAAATTAAAAAAATTAAAAAATAAGATGATATTAGTAAATATCTATTATTTAAATACGTTATGTTAGTAATGACTCTTGAACCCCACTAATAAATAAGTTAGTAATAATTCCTTAGTGAAAAAGAGAATTTAGTAACCAATGACTTGCATGACATGTCATAATATTAATTAAAGACTTATTAAATTATAAATTATTATTTATTACAATAATTTGCTTGGCATGTCATAACATTAATTAAATGTGCTATAAATTAACAACTTTAAATAATTAGTAAAGAAAATGAAAAAGTTCAAAGAAGTTGTGAAAATAAAAAGTTAGAGGTTGAAGATTTTGAAAATTCAAAAAGAGAATCTAGTGATTCACAACTTGCTTAATTGATAGGTCATAACATTAATTAAAGGTCTATTAAATTATGATTTATTGTTGGTGATCCATGCCTTCCTTGGTAGTTCATATAATATAATTACTATTATGAGATAAAATGAAATGCTGGATTATTTATGAAAAAAAATGAAAGGATATGAATCATAAAATTATGAGAGAAACAGAAATAATATAAAGCTGAAATATATTTATATATATACTTATGGGAGAATATGAAAGAAAATGAAAGGATATGAAATCAATATGTGTGAGAGAAAATGAATGGATATGAATCACATAATTATGAGAGAAGATGAAAGTATATGAATCATATAATTACGTTTTTGGAGTGATTTACATAGGAAGCAAACAAGGTTTTGGTCTATGATATCCTACCATTCCTAAATGTTCATAGTAATGGGATCATCAATAATAATGATATTGATAATCTGTATAAGATGTTATTACCGCCCACTTGTGGGGTAGCTCATGTCATAAGCTACTGGCATGGTCTGTATGCTTGGAATATTATATGGATACTTGTGGCAATTAATAAGTATACCGAATGACCTCATGTTTTCATATGGAGATATTTTATCTCATGTGTTTAGAAAGAGTCCTGATAATGATGTATAAACTAATCATAAGACTTGATGTTTTCACTAATATGTGAGACAAATTAAATCTAATGATCTCTACACGTGTTTTGTTGTTGCTGAGCTTAGATGTAATAAACTAATTATTAGGTGAGATGGACATAAATGAAAATAATAAAATATAATAATCATTTTTTAGAAGATTACTGATTAATGAGATCCATATCATTTTTACTTACAATATATTTTGTTAACTATATAGATATCCATTTCAACTAATAATTGGTTTTATTATAGCTAAATCAATAGGAAGAAGTAATGGAACACATTGGAGATCACGAAATTTAGTTTCTTTTCAGAATTCAAGTGTGCTTTATATTTTTGCTATCTTATCGCTATTAAATCACGATACATATATATTTTTTACATTCTGAAAGATCTATTTCATTGTAGAGATGTAATACCCAGGTTTATCATGATGTCTTCGTCATGGTTACTCTTTTTATGCATGATATGTTATTATACATATGATTATATTTTAGTGAGTAGGATGTCCTTGTAAACCTTCTCGGGAGTTCAGAATAATTTATTGTTGGGGTTTTAGCGCGGGTGCAGTGAAAGCTCGCGGTTCGGGCGAAATCGTAACTTTAACTTTTAAAATTACCAAATAAATTATTCAATATCTAATATGAATAATTCATTCATATTTCACCTAAACATATTTATTCGATATCAAATAACGACATAAATAGGTTAGAAACATCGCGAAATTTTTATGAAAATATTTTCCCACAAAATGACATAAAACACGTTTTTATCCGAACCGACCAACCAACACTCATGGGGGCTGCCCAGGTCAGCTCCAATAGTGCTTGGACAGTTCATGGGCTTCCATAACAGTGACCAATTCACTGTTTGGACAGTGGACACCCGGTAAGCCCGAAACACACCCGGTAACGTTGTTTTTCACCGTTTTCGCATATTTCAACTCCGAAATAATTTCCGGCAATTGTTCCAATCTCCAATCCCCAAAAAACATCCAATACATTTATAAAACATACTTTTCATCACCAAAAATAGAAAATTTCCAGATCTGATTTTGTAACAAAAAATATCATTTTTCATGCTTTAAATCCAATTTTCCTAACATTAATCATATCAACATTAACACCAACCAAAGCCACCACCTATGAAGAACTCAAGAACAATTCTAGGAATTACAAGAGTGGTCATAACACTCTAGAATGACAACAAGTCATAAAATGACAAAATTGAACTAATATTACAATATTATTATCCAATCTAACTTCACACATGCATCTAGCCTCCAAATCCATCCTCCAAATTAAAAAGCCCCAAAATCTAAGAAAAGAAGAAACCCTAGAACAATTCTAGATATTCAAGAACAAGAAACAAGCTTTCTAAGTTTAAGATTATTGAAGATTACCTCCAAATCTTGTAATTTCCTTAAATTTTTTCTTGAATTTCTTCACTTTCTTCCTTGATTCTTCAAACAAATTTGGGAGCTTTTCTTTTAGGGTAATTTCGTCCATGGCTTCTTATTCAAAGGGAAATGAAAAAATTTCACTTTAGATAGTGAGCCTTAACCGACTTTGGAGAGGGGGGGAATGGAATTTTGGTCGTTTGGTCATTTTTAATCAAATTAAATAATAATAAGCCTTAAGTTGACAAATTAAATTTGTAAACTTTAAGCTTAATAAAACCATGCCACATGTAACCAATAATAATCAAACATATTGCATAACAATTATGTAATATTGAAATAATTTAATTATCTAGATATTTAGCATTTAAACATCTAAATAATTAATTAATGCGATTATTGTTATATATGTATTTTTATTTACATTAAATACAAATACATTTATTAATGACATGTGTCAAAATCTCATTTGACAAATAATTAATATGTATCAAATCAAATTTTGAATCAAATATAAAAACACATTAATTATCAATTGATCGAAATGCCCCTAATGCATGTATTTTCGTTTAACCGTTTAAACGACTCGAATTAACTCATTTAATTCGGTGAAGTATTATGAATAATCTATATTATTCATAACGCGTTGCCCAAGTGCTCAACGAGTACACTTCTTATTGTGGGACTCTCTAAGTTTAGGTTTATCCGTCACGGAATCAAATTTCGTGTCCATAATTCACCCACTCATGAATTATGACGACCACAGATAATCTCGCTAAACTATGCAAGTCAAGGTCATTACATACGTATAATCCCTCCGTCACAGGCTATCCATATTATACACTCGGAACTGGTTTCCGAAATTATACCACGGCCATGGATTTACTAGATCGCAAACACGTGTATGATGCATATGCCATGTACACAGGACTGACTGATTATATCTTGATACGCACAGAATATCATGAGCATCAGTCCACACCCAACGAACAGACATATGTATGATTTAAATAGATCGGTGATGTGACAGCCATCAAAGTGTGGATGATAACTCATATATCCATAGTGGTATCTCAAGTCGAATGACCACTATGCTCGCTCAACTCGAGAAGATTCCTATTGACGTTGGTGTACCATCTATTAGGAAATCTTCAGTGAGTCGTTCAGTGTTTATCAAATAAACACCTACATGTGATAAAAGTCTCCCGAGACTCATGATTCATTGGGATAAATCATCGGACCAAGTCATGATATACGACATGTACTGGTCTCAGCAGATTTTACTAACCGACCCATGTTAGTAAATCTTGACCAGAAACTTTATTTAAGGATATACAACTTATAGTGACACTTCCCAATGTCAATTACAAACTACGTTGTAACTGCGCACTACATTGTAAATCCTAGAGTCTTTGTCTAATATACACGTATCACTAAATCAGATTTAGTTTCAATCTAATCATAATTAGATATCTAATCGCAATTAGATCAAATATATATATAAAAGACAAGAGGTGCTACCATTAAATAAGTAATATTATGGAAAAAAGAAATTGATCGTATTTATGAATCGGACATAAATACGATCCGAATTGGCACTCTGAGCACCAACCCTAACAATTTCTCTCATTGCTATAGTGTCAATCCACAATATCGTATACACATCTCAATGTGTATCACATACTCATGGCCCTCAAGAGCTCACCTAGCACTCAAGAGGTAGGCAACAACAAGTAAGCCCACTTTAATAAATTGAGTATATCCAACAAACCCAATTGTTTTCCTTAACCATCATCATTCATATTTTGTAGAATTCAAGTTCTACATCAATATGACTCATATGCGATATCAATATTGTGCTACAGCTATAAAGTTGTCTATGTATTTAAAGATCAAATCTAAAATACTTTACAGACAACCGCAAACACAATACTAATATTAAAACTTATAATCTATAAGGTCACTATGCAACTTCATAAGTCAATACTTCATAAATTACAACTAATTCTACTGATACAGTAGAATTAACCGTGACACTCCCACTGCATCTTTTCTGACTTTGTATGATATATATCATCTTATGTCATAATTAGACTCGGAACTAATCTGACCCTAATGGTTGCAGATTATATTCTCCATGAATAAGAAACATGTTCTTAATATCTCAAAGATAACATAGAACATGTTTCAAGACACATCCTATGGTCTACAACATATCAAAATAACTCGTACTAATTATAATTAAATTGATATATTTAATCATCCATAATATAGTATTCATTATGTCATCATCCCATAATGCATAAGATTGACTAGACATTCTAATCAATTTCTCTTTCAATAAAGGAATCATTCATTACGAAAGATGAATACTATATTCAAGTGACACACTAACTGTTAAACAGTTATACTAACTGTCACACAGATAGTCTTGCTGCGTCCTTTATTAGATCATATCTAATGCATGATTAATGAGAGTATCTCACAAGTCTCTTGCTTTATATCATATATAAAATTTTATATCAAATATAATAAAAACTACTCTCACTGCTTTCACGGAGAGAATAAAACTTAGGAAAATTTTTTACCTCACAAACATCTCATTATTACATTAATAATGACACGCTCCTACTTGTCTTACTATCAAATATGTATTCTCTATGGTTTGATAAAATCAGACAATCTGACTGTATCAAAATTAGAGAATACAGATTTTCGGAAAGCTTAACTGAGTCAACAATAGGCTCTATAAGCAAGTATATTAAATTGTGATCTTAGCAGAATACAAACTATAGGGCCATTCTAGAATGAACTCTTCAAACAAAGAAACCATAATGGATCTCTCATTCGAAGAAAACATTCAGGAACGCCACTTTGCATTCTTTAGCCAAAATACATAGTTTAATATCAATATTAACTAATAGATATTTAATTGTTCAATCAGTGCGACTAAAGACAAGTTTCCTCAGGATCTACAATAGATTACTGAGTATAACTTTTCTCACTGTCATACTATAAAGGTCAAACCTTTATTAAGCTCACTTTTCTTTTGCTACCCAAACAGTTTGCACATTTTATGAACAATTCATAATAAAAGCTTAATCAAGTTCAAAACTTGATCGTAGTAAGCTACAAACAATTTTAGATCTATGGTTCAATGGTAATTTCCGAAGTCGATATCAAATATCGCTCCCACTATAAGTTATAGGATAATTTTATTCAATAAGAAAACAACAGAACCATTAAGTATCAAATACTTTGTAAATAGTTCTGACATCCTATTAAACTTATACGGAAGATATCGTAGGTCATTTCATCTAATTAATTATGTAGTTCCATTACAGTTTATCATTCTCACAATTGACTTCAATAAGTCAAGTCTTTTCTACAATCGTTAACATCTGATGTTACACACCTCAAGTAATAAAATAATTTTATTACTCGGGATCGTAGAAAAGATACTCTATCAATTAGAATACATATTCTATTAAATAGAATAAATGATAAACTTTTACTTGTACCTCCGAGGCGTAAGTACTTTCAATTATATAACCATTATATAAAAGAAAGATTCAAATCTCAAACTTTTCAAGATTCGAATTTTCTACTTATACATATCATATACATAACTGTAGAAATTAATGGAACAATAATTAAAAGGATGAATTAGTGTAACTGAAGCATAACCCAAGAGTATTGAAAACTAATTCGGTAAAATTCAATATCAAACGAATCAAATCATATAAGATTCGATTTCTCCCACTGACCAATTCCATCACGATGTAATCGTAGAAGAATCATATTGAGCAAAGATCGCATTCATTTAATAATCTTAGAACTAATTGCCATAAATTCATATGTTTGATCATATCAAACATCCTTGAACAATTCAAAGACTCACGATGAATTTTAAAATTATAGTTTTCAACACTTCAAATAGAATATCTTTGAACCATTCAAAATATTCTATCCGCGTTTCATCAGAAACATATTGAAAGTTCTCGAACCATTCAAGACGTTCAATATATATTCTTTTTAGAAACATGTAACTAAGTCATGACAGTTCATTAACTAAGTTACGAAGTAAAGAAAACTATCCAAGATAATTTATAATTCATTAAACTACATACTTCCAAAGTATTAGTTTAATAAATCTGTGGTCCAATGACGATCATTGGTTAAATGAGATTTAATCACATCCTGAATATAATATCATTAAATAGATAAGGATATATGGTGTGATCTTATATCAGACCATCCTTTACCATACGAAACAAGCATCTAATACTTATGTGATAACTCATAAAGTATTGTTCTAAGTTATTTAGTTAACTGGATATTTTTCTTAATGTTCATCTCTTCATCAATGACACTATTAGTCATATTAAAATATTTAACAATTGTTTATAAAAAACAAGTAACTATCCAATAGTCGCAAGTTCTGATATCAAATATGAAAACAATCATTGAACAATATTTTAAATAACTAGACGAGAGATCTGGTATATAATACATATAGTTGTCGTATTGTGAGAATCGATATTCTCTATACACAACTATACACATCTTCTTTCTTAAGCTCTACAATTTGCCCTCAATTATTCACAACAATTGCAAATAATTGATTAGCAAACTGTGTCAAACACGCGACTTCTAAAAGTCATTAAAGGCAAGAAATGTCATTATAAGATAAAAAAAATACTTAATGGAGTTTTCATAATGCCAGTTAAGAATCTCGAGACATGAACTAATTCACGTCAATTCTTACCGCACAAGAAAATATTCTCTCTAGACAATTATATCCTAAAACAGATATCTATTTGAATACTTATCATGACTTAGTAACTAAGTCACTAACCATCTTAATTTTCAAGAAAATCGGAACAACAGTTTTCGATGGTTTTGACTAATCTAACAATATCCAAGTCTATTAACATTCTAGAACCTATTCTAGAAATACACAACCATAAGTGAAGTCAGAAAACATATTCAAATAATATGCATGCAGTGGATAAGAAGTTTAAATTCTATCAACAATATAGAATAAAGGAAAACAAAAGCAGCAATTTCCATAATATTACACACTGCTTTAGTTATGGATTTTTAACCCAGCAGTGTCTCTCACTACTTTACGTAATACCGTAATCCCCAGCGAAAAATGAGAATTCAATAATTAAATCGAATTCCATAGTGAGAGGTGGACCTCGTGAATATATTTCGACTCACAGCTTTGACACGATCTCGCCTACGTATATTCATTAGGTAGACAACTCATTGTCAATCACACTCACAGTGACTTCTGATTTTAGTCCTGACCGTTTCTCGTTATGACAACTTTGGCACGTTCACAATGAGGCGTATCAAGGCTTCACTTGCCAATGACAAACTTAAGCTACCGATGTAGTCCTGACAGCTTTGGCACGTTCAGGATTTCCACTTTCACTTGAATTTATCTAGTATCAAATATACATCCGTCATCGATAAAATTCCATCAACTACACCATCACTGCTTTGGCACGATCTCGGATGTAGCTATAGAAAGATACCCATAAATCGTATTGACAAGACGTACCAAAAAAATATGTATCCATTATATGTCACTTAACTGCCTTATTTATGCGGGGATATTCCACAAGAAAGCTTTGCTCTACATCAAATGAGAATATAATCTAGATCAACTTCTAAACAATTCAATTCTACCTTAGAAAACATAACTTAACTTAACAATTAAATTTCTGTTACGTTTCTCGTTAGCGTAGAACCGAAAGGTCAATAAATATCTAAATTACATGCATGTGCAAACATAAAAATTGGATTATATATCATATATCAAGCATGACTAATGTAATGGATGAAGGATCAGACCTGTTCTGATACCATTTTTGTTGGGGTTTTAGCGCGGGCGCAGCGGAAGCTCGCGGTTTGGGCGAAATCATAACTTTAAAATTTTAAAATTACCAAATAAATTATTCAATATCCAATATGAATAATTCATTCATATTTCACCTAAACATATTTATATGATATCAAATAACGACATAAATAGGTTAGAAACATCGTGAAACTTTTACGAAAATATTTTTCCGCAAAATGGCATAAAACACGTTTTTGTCCGAACCGACCAACCAACACTCATGGGGGCTGCCCAGGTCAGCTCCAATAGTGCTTGGACAGTTCATGGGCTGTCTGAACAATGACTAATTCACTGTTTGGATAGCGGACACCCGGTAAGCCCGAAACACACCCGGTAATGCTGTTTTTCGCCGTTTTCAACTCCGAAATAATTTCTGGCAATTGTTCCAATCCACAAAACACATCCAATACATTTATAAAACATACTTTTCATCACCAAAATAGAAAATTTCCAGATCTGATTTTGTAACAAAAAATATCATTTTTCATGCTTTAAATCCAATTTTCTTAACATTAATCATATCAACATTAACACCAACCAAAGACACCACCTATGAAGAACTCAAGAACAATTCTAGGAGTTATAAGAGTGGTCATAATACTCTAGAATGGCAACAAGTCTTAAAATGACAAAATTGAACTAATATTACAATATTATTATCCAATCTAACTTCATACATGCATCTAACCCTCAAATCCATTCTCCAAATTAAAAAGCCCCAAAATCTAAGAAAAGAAGAAACCTTAGAACAATTCTAGATATTCAGAAATAAGAAACAAGCTTTATAAGTTTAAGATTATTGAAGATTACCTCCAAATCTTGTAATTTCCTTAAACTTTTTCTTGAATTTCTTCACTTTCTTCCTTGATTCTTCAAACAAATTTGGGAGCTTTTCTTTTAGGTTAATTTCGTCCATGGCTTCTTATTCAAAGGGAAATGAAAAAATTTAACTTTAAATAGTGAGCCTTAACCGACTTTGGAGAGGGGGAATGACATTTTGGTCATTTGGTCATTTTTAATCAAATTAAATAATAATAAGCCTTAAGTTGACAAATCCAATTTGTAAACTTTAAGCTTAATAAAACCATGCCACATGTAACCAATAATAATCAAACATATTGCATAACAATTATGTAATATTGAAATAATTTAATTATCTAGATATTTAACATTTAAATATCTATTTAATTAATTAATGCGATTATTATTATATATGTAATTTTTATTTACATTAAATAACAAATACATATATTAATAGCATGTGTCAAAATCTCATTTGATAAATAATTAATATGTATCAAATCAAATTTTGTATCAAATACAAATACACATTAATTATCAATTGACCAAAATGCCTCTAATGCATGTTTTTTCGTTTAACAGTTAAACGACTCGAATTAACTCATTTAATTCGGTGAAGTATTATGAATAATTTATATTATTCATAACGCGTTGCCCAAGTGCTCAACGAGTACACTTCATATTGTGGGACTCTCTAAGTTTAGGTTTATCCGTCACGGAATCCAATTTCGTGTCCATAATTCACCCACTCATGAATTATGACGACCACAGATAATCTCGCTAAACTATGCAAGTCAAGGTCATTGCATACGTATAATCCCTCCGTCACAGGCTATCCATATTATACATGTGATATAGATAAAAACGTCAAATCTTTATGGTATAATAAAGTCGAATTTCAAATTTACGATCTCTAAATAACACTCGGAACTGATTTCCGAAGTTATACCATGACCATTGATTTACTAGATCGCAAACACGTGTAGGATGCCTATGCCCTGTATACAGGACTGACGGATTCTATCTTGATATGCACATGATATCATGAGCATCAGTCTACACCCTACGAACAGGCGGAGGTCTGATCTAAATAGATCGGTGACGTGACTGCCATCAAAGTGTGGATAATAACTCATATATCCACATTGGTATCTCAATTCGAAAGACCATTATGCTCGCTCAACTCGAGAAAATTCATATTGACGTTGGTGTACCATTTATTAGGAATTCTTCAGTGAGTCGTTCAATGTTTATCAAATAAACACCTACATGTCTATACGAGTCTCCCGAGACTCATGGTTCATTGGGATAAACCATCAGATCAAGTCACGATATACGACATGTACTGGTCTCAGCGGATTTTACTAACCGACCCATATTAGTAAATCTTGACCAGAAACTTTATTTAAGGTGTTGGGGTTGGTGCTCAGAGCGCCAATTCCCGGTTGTATTTCTTTTGAATACTTCTGTAAAACATTATTATTATGAATAATATATGCAGTTTCTATAATATAATGTATCTTTTAATATGGTAAAGACGTAATGACCTTAGAATTATTAGTCATGGTACTGTTGCAAAAGCGTCGCAACTGACATTGAGTAGTATCATGACGTTGTCATTCTCAGACAGTTCCTAGTCAAGGTTTACACTACTTGGTCAGTATTGTAAACCCGTTGAGACCGGTACATGTCGTATACTGGAATATATGATTCCAATGGTTTCTCAATGAACCATCAGTCTTGGAGACTGGTATAGACGTGTGGGTGTTTATAGCGGATAAACACTGAACGACTCACCGAAGATTCTTAATGGATGGTACACCAACGTCAATAAGAATCTTCTCGGGTTGAGTAGCATTTGTGATTCTTAGACTTGAGATGCCATTGTGGGCACATGAGACATCTTCTACACTTAGATGGCAGTCACGTCATCGATCTATTTAGATCAGACCTCCGCCTGTTCGTTGGGTGTAGATAGATCCTCAGGGTGTCCTATGTGTATCAAGATAGGATCCGTCAGTTCTGTGTACCAGAGCATAGGTAGTCCATATGATTAGCAATCAGATAAAACCATGGGCCCGTGGTAAAGTTTAGAAGCTAGTTATAAACATTCTTATAGAGATTGCTAATAGAATAGTCGACTGGATAATCCCCATAGAGATTTGACGTTTACATCTATATCTCTGGGATATATCCGGATACCTGTGACGAATGAATTATACATTTGCCATGACCTCGACCTGTATGATTCAGCGAGTTTATCCGTGATCGTCATAATTTACGGGTGGATAAATTATGGACACGAAATTGGATTTCGTGACGGATATACCTGAATCTAGAGAGTCTCAATAATCAAACATACTCGTAGAGCACTAGAGCAACATTTATAAATAATATTGATTATTTATAAATTCGTTTAAAGGTTAAACGCAAGATACATGCTAAAGGGACCCGATAATCATTTGCTTAATTATTGTGTATTTACATTTAATACTTGATTAATTTAAATACACATTAATTAATAGTCAAATTGAGATATTTGACTAATATCCTAAATGAATATATGTATTTTATATTTAATGTAAATATTATACATATATTTAATATATTTGTATTTAATTAATTAATTAATTAATTAATTATTAAATGATTAAATTAATTAAAATATAAATATCTTGACATTTGGATATTTGATTAAAATGACTTAGTTGCCTTTGTTGACTTAATTAAAATATCTATAAAGTGTTTATTAGATATTTATATCAAGTTGATCAAATTTATATCAAATGAAATTGAAATTAAAATTGTTGTATATGTTTGTTGATTTTCGGCCAAGGCCTTTTGGTCAACAAGTATATATTGTTTTATTTTTCATTTGGTATCTAACCTAATACACTTTCTAACCTAAACTCCATTAAAGAAAAACAAAAGAAGCTAGAGAGGAAGAAAGGAAAAACAAAGGAAAAAGCTTGGATTTAATAAGTTTTCTTAACTTGCTATTAGAGAGGAAATTGTTCCTTATGTTCTAGGGTACTTCTTGTGATGTTATCATGTTGTTCTTTTCTTTATTCTTTGTGTTTTTGATGAATGGAAGTTTGGTGAAAGTGTTGAGCATGTATAATGATGGAAGCTTGTGACTAGTGTAGTTATAAGTATTCTTTTAAGGTTTTGGAAACTTTGTTGCTAATCTAAAGTTGTTGACCCACTCTTAGATGACCTAGATTTGATCTAGAGTTGTTTCATTGTGTTTAGACTTTGGTTGGATGGAAGAATGATGATTGAAGTAATTGATTTAACCAATTTGGTCTAATTTGTCCAATTTGAAGAAATTGAAAAATTAGGGTTTAAGACTTTGTCCAAATTTGAGGTTTTTCATTTATGTTGTGTATAAGGATGTGTATATGATGCATATAAAGTTTCATGTTGATTGGATTATATCTTGATGTGTTTTGAAGCATGAAATCACAAAATGCACAAACCCCCCCTAATGGAGGCTCTCGGCCAAAATGAGAATTTTTGGGCTTTTGGTTGCTTTTGGTGTTTTGATGTTTTGAACATGTTTAATTCATCTTAGTAATGATTTAGAATCATTCAAAATTGATTTGATCAATTTCGGACTAAAATGAACAAAATACCAAGTGTAAGGGCAATTCGGTAAATTCACTTAAATTTGATTTATTGAATTTTATTTCATAATTTGATTATTGGGTAATTAAATAAATATGTTTATTTAATTAATCCGAGAAAAAAATTTTGAAATCGGAAAATTTGATTTTGCACCGTTTCCGCTGCGTTACCGGATTTAGCCCCTAAAACCCCTACAAAATGGTATCAGAACGAGTCTGATTCTAGGCCCCCTAAAATGATTAGCCTTAATTAAATCAATGTTTAATCATGTTTTCTTGTCTTTTTACATGCTTATTAGAATCTAAATTGGTTAGATTTAGGGTGTATGACACTTAGCGGAAAATCCCTTATTAATAACGTTTAAATGTAAATATGTATTTGATGCATGTTATGTGGTCCGTCTTGTCAATACGGTTTATAAATATTTCTCTGTGACTACATCCGAGACCGTGCCTCTGCTGTAAGGGTGTAGCCGATAGAGATTTATTTATACCGGATGTATATTTGATACTAGATAAATTCAAGCGAAAGCGCAATTCTGAACGTGCCCTAGCTATCAGGATTACGTAAGTAACTTGAGTTTATCATTGACGAGTTTAACCTTGGTACGTCTCATTGTGGGCCTGCCTTAGCAGCGACAACGATAAACGGCCAGGACCGGAAACTTAGGAGTCACTATTGAGTGATTGACAAATGAGTTGTCTACCTGATGAATATACGTAGGCGAGACTGTGCCTCTGCTGTGAGCCGAAATATATTCACGGGATCCACCTTTCACTATTTGTATTTAATTTAATTATTAAATCTTTGTATTCTGTTTGGGGATTACAGTATTGCATGATTTAGTGGGAGAGGCATTTTAGATTAAAAATCCATGATCTAGTTTATGCTTTTGATATTATATGAAACTGCTTAATTTCTGCTAACCGTTTTTCGTGATCTATATGATAGATTTGCGATGGCGGCGCAATCCACAAATCAGTTTGCGCGTATGCTTGATGCGAACAAACTTAAAGGCGCTGAGAACTTCGCTGACTGGGAATTGGATTTGAGGATTGTCCTCGATTCCGAAAAGCCGGGATATGTTCTTGAGGGTCCGTTGCCCATTGCTGTGGGTGCGGACGCTACGAAGGAGGAACACCAAGTTTTTTAAACTTGGAAGGATGATGATTTAAGGGTTAAATCGTACATCATTAGTTCACTGTCTCCGAAACTCAAGAAACAATACTATGGCATGTTAGATTCGTATAGTATGATGACGCGATTGAGACAATCGTTTGAGAACCAAGAGCAAGTGATTGTTCACAAAGTCGCAATGGAACTGTTCCATGCGCGTCTGGATGAGGGGCAAGATGTTAGCCCACATGTTCTTCAGATGATCGATTTGATCGATCAATTGAGGCAACATAATCTCATCTTGAATGACATTCTCGGTAGGAGTGTCATTCTTGGTTCACTTCCAGCTTCATATCACCAGTTCGTGATGTACTTCAACATGAATAGGACTGTCTGTACCTACCAAGAGCTACATAGGATGTTGCTCAAGGCGGAAGAGAACCTCAAGAAGGGAGTACCGACTCGCCTCCCGAGACCTACTTCTCTCTCTGCTTCTTCCCAGACATGGTCAAAGGGAAAGAAGAAGAAATGGAATAAGAAGAAGGGTTTCGGTCCTCAACAACGGGCAAAGATAGCTAAGCCCAATAGGGCTTTTGAAGAAAAATGTCACCACTGCGGCAAAGTCGGGCATTGGAAAAGGAACTGTCCTGATTACATCGCCCAGCTGATGAGAGATAGAGCATCTACATCAGATACATTTATTTTTTCAGTTATTGATTTATCTTTTGCTTGTGAAGCCGTTACATCCAGCTGGATTTTAGATTCTGCTTGTCCCATTCACATTTGCAATTCGTTGCAGGTGCTGAAGGAAAGTAGGAGGCTGAAGCCCGGAGAGATGCAGTTGAGATTCGGGAGTGGAGACTCTTTGCATGCAGTTGCAGTGGGAATATGCGAGATCTCATTACCGAATGAGACACTTTTGTTAAATGAATGCCATTTTGTACCAGGATGTGTAGCTGATATTATATCACTTTTTGTATTGGATACAAAAGGCTTTTGTATTAATATTAAGAACAGTTCTTTATATTTATATGATAGAAATAATATTCAGATCCTTAGTTGTCCAAACCAGCATGGTCATTATACATTGCAAACTTCAAAAGATATTTTAAATACTGGAGTTAATAAAAGTAGTTTACCTGTAATTAATGATACTGAACTTTGGTATATGCGGCTTGGTCACATAGGCTTTAAACGCCTTACCCAATTGGTTAGGAATGGTTTGATACAAGATCTTACCATTGAATCCTATCCAACTTGTGAATCATGCATTCAGGGTAAGATGACCAAAGCCCCATTTTCAGGTGATGGACACCGCGCCACTAACTTACTGGAACTCGTACATTCTGATGTATGTGGTCCACTAAGTCAGACTGCTCACAGTGGTTATTCGTACTTCGTTACCTTTACCGATGATCTCTCACGGTACGGTTATGTCTATTTGATGCGACATAAATCAGAAACCTTTGAAAAGTTCAAAGAGTTCCGAAATGAAGTAGAAAAATAAACTGACAATATATTAAATGCCTTCGATCTGATCGAGGCGGCAAATATATGAGTGGTGAGTTCATGGATTATATGAAGGGGAATGGGATTCTCGCTCAATATACTCCTCCAGGTACTCCACAGCACAATGAAGTGTCTGAGAGGAGAAATCGAACTTTATTGGATATGGTCCGATCAATGTTGAGTTTCACAGATTTGCCCTATTATTTATGAGGCTACTCTCTTTTAACAGCTGCACATATTTTGAACAAGATTCCTTCAAAAGCTGTTCCTACGACTCCGTATCAGATATGGTTCGGTAGGAGACCAAATCTTAATTATATTAAGGTTTGAGGTTGTCCTGCCTATGTCAGGGTGACTCAGCAAGATAAGCTTTCGCCTCGAGGGAAAAAGTTTAGGTTTTTCAGATATCCTTCGAATACGATGGGATATTTGTTCTATGATATCGAGAATCGAAATGTGTTCGTAGCTCGCTTCGCAAAATTTCTAGAAGTAGAATTTTTGTCAGAAGGTGGTAATCATAGACAAGTTGAGCTTGATGAAGTCCAACCTGAAAACAATGAACCAACAGAGGAACCTGAAGTTAAAGTAGATGAAGGACCTTCAACACACACACTCCGTAGGCCGGAAAGGGTATCTAGACCTCCTGAACACTTGTATTTGATACAAGAAAAGAGTCTGGATGTTCTCTTAGTTGAAGAGACATATCCTTTCACCTATAGAGAATCGATGTTGGACATCGACTTCGTGAAATGGCAATGTGCCATGAAATCTGAGATAGACTCAATGCATGAGAATCAAGTTTGAGACTTGGTTCCGCTTCACGAAGGAATTGTTCATATTGGTTGTAAATGGGTTTACAAAAGGAAGCGCGGGCCTGACGGTAAGTTTGAAACTTACAAGGCCCGACTGGTAGCAAAAGGTTACACGCAGCGACCTGGCGTCGACTACGATGAAACTTTTTCGCCAGTAGCAATGCTTAAGTCTATTCGGATTTTGCTTTCTATAGCTGCGTATCATGACTACGAGATTTGGAAAATGGATGTCAAAACGGCTTTTCTAAATGGATTTCTTGATGAAGAAATCTATATGGAACAGTCGGAAGGTTTTGCGTCCAGCGAAAACTCGGGCATGGTATGTAAGCTTAAGAAGTCCATTTATGGACTTAAACAAGCTTCACGAAGTTGGAATCTTTGATTTGACGAGATTATTAGATCGTCTGGTTTTCTCAAGAATTTAGAAGAATCCTGTGTGTATCAGAAGGCCAGTGGGAGCATGATCATATTTTTAGTCCTATATGTTGATGACATCCTAATCATTGTGAATGATTTAGGTATGTTACAAGGCGTAAAAGTGTACCTCTGTAAGAATTTCTCCATGAAGAACCTGGGAGAAACTTCATATGTTTTAGGGATAAAACTCTATAGAGATAGACAAATGAGGCTGACTGGGTTGTCCCAATCAACATACATAGATAAGATCTTGGAACGGTATAATTTTGGTAACTGTAAGACAACAAACATACCATTCAGACATGTGATTCATCTTTCAAAGAAGATGAGTCCACAAACAGAAGATGAGAAGGTTAGAATGTCTAACCAACCTTATGCTTCGTGTTTGTGTAGCATAATGTATGCCATGTTATGTACGAGGCCTGATATCAGTTTCGCTGTTAGCGTAACTAGTCGATATCAGTCCAATCCAGGTAATGACCATTGGATGTCCATTAAACATATCCTCAAGTATCTTAAAGGTACTAAGGATAAGTTAATAATTTATGGAGGAAACGAACTGCAAGTTAACGGGTATACGGATTCTGATTTCCAATCGGATCCCGGTGATAGAGGGTATACGGATTCTGATTTCCAATCGGATCCCGATGATAGAAAGTCTACATCTGGATTCGTATTTACCTTTAACGGAGGTGCAGTTTGTTGGAAGAGTTCCAAACAGGGATCGACAACAGATTCCACCACTGAGGAGGAATATATTGCAGCTTCTGAAGCTGCAAAAGAGGCTGTGTGGATAAAGAACTTTATCACAGAATTGGGAGTTGTCCCAAGTATCGAGAAAGCGATTCCGTTATTGGAAGATTTCCTGGTCAAGGTTTACACTACTTGGTCAGTATTGTAAACCCGTTGAGACCGATACATGTCGTATACTGGAATATATGATTCCAATGGTTTCTCAATGAATCATCAGTCTTGGAGACTGGTATAGACGTGTGGGTGTTTATAGCGGATAAACACTGAACGACTCACCGAAGATTCTTAATGGATGGTACACCAACATCAATAAGAATCTTCTCGGGTTGAGTAACACTTGTGATTCTTAGACTTGAGATGCCATTGTGGGCACATGATACATCTTCTACACTTAGATGGCAGTCACGTCACCGATCTATTTAGATCAGACCTCCGCCTGTTCGTTGGGTGTAGATAGATCCTCAGGGTGTCCTATGTGTATCAAGAGAGGATCCGTCAGTTCTGTGTACCAGAGCATAGGTAGTCCATATGATTAGCAATCAGACAAAACCATGTGCCCATGGTAAAGTTTATAAGCTAGTTCTAAACATTCTTATAGAGATTGCTAATAGAATAGTCGACTGGATAATCCCCATAGAGATTTGACGTTTACATCTATATCTCTGGGATATATCCGGATACATGTGACGGAGGAATTATACATTTGCCATGACCTCGACCTGTATGATTCAGCGAGTTTATCTGTGATCGTCATAATTTACGGGTGGATAAATTATGAACACGAAATTGGATTTCTTGACGGATATACCTGAATCTAGAGAGTCTCAATAATGAAACATACTCGTAGAGCACTAGAGCAACATTTATAAATAATATTGATTATTTATAAATTCGTTTAAAGGTTAAACGCAAGATACATGCTAAAGGGACCCGATAGTCATTTGTTTAATTATTGTGTATTTACATTTAATACTTGATTAATTTAAATACACATTAATTAATAGTCAAATTGAGATATTTGACTAATATCCTAAATGAATATATGTATTTGATATTTAATGTAAATATTATACATATATTTAATATATTTGTATTTAATTAATTATTTAATTATTTAATTGTTAAATGATTAAATTAATTAAAATATAAATATCTTGACATTTGGATATTTGATTAAAATGACGTAGTTGCCTTTGTTGACTTAATTAAAATATCTATAAAGTGTTTATTAGATATTTATATCAAGTTGATCAAATTTATATCAAATGAAATTGAAATTAAAATTGTTGTATATGTTTGTTGATTTTCGGCCAAGGCCTTTTGGTCAACAAGTATATATTGTTTTCTTTTTCATTTGGTATCTAACCTAATACACTTTCTAACCTAAACTCCATTAAATAAAAACAAAAGAAGCTAGAGAGGAAGAAAGGAAAAACAAAGGAAAATGCTTGGATTTAGTAAGTTTTCTTAACTTGCTATTAGAGAGGAAATTGTTCCTTATGTTCTAGGCTACTTCTTGTGATGTTATCATGTTGTTCTTTTCTTTGTTCTTTGTGTTTTTGATGAATGGAAGTTTGGTGAAAGTGTTGAGCATGTATAATGATGGAAGTTTGTGACTAGTGTAGTTATAAGTATGCTTTTAAGGTTTTGGAAACTTTGTTGCTAATCTAGAGTTGTTGACCCACTCTTAGATGACCTAGATTTGATCTAGAGTTGTTTCATTGTGTTGAGACTTTGGTTGGATGGAAGAATGATGATTGAAGTAATTGATTTAACCAATTTGGTCTAATTTGTCCAATTTGAAGAAATTGAAAAATTAGGGTTTAAGACCTTGTCCAAATTTGGGGTTTTTCATTTATGTTGTGTATAAGGATGTGTATATGATTCATATAAAGTTTCATGTTGATTGGATTACATCTTGATGTGTTTTGAAGCATGAAATCACAAAATGCACAAACCCCCCCTAATGGAGGCTCTCGGCCAAAATGAAAATTTTTGGGTTTTTGGTTGCTTTTGGTGTTTTGATGTTTTGAACATGGACTTCAATGCCGGCGGTGTCGACAACGTTGAAAAGATTGTCGACAGAGGAACTTGGCGGACCAACGGATCATGTGTGGAAACGTGTCACACTCGGATACTGACATGTAATCTGTTAAGATGTCGACATGTGGCACAATCATACGATGACATGTGGCCCAATCGGACACTGACACGTGTCAATGTCCGATTGGGCTACTTGTCGTCGTATGATTGTTCCACATGCCGTCGTCATATTGGGCCACGTTTCGACATAGTAACGGACCACATGTCAACAACCGAGTGGACCACATGTCAACACCCGAGTGTGACATTTCAGACACCGTATTTAAATCCATGAAAATTTTTAGTTAAGTCCATGTTGTTTGATTAATGCGAAATTTACCCACGAAATTTTCAAATTTCATCATTTAGGTCTTTATTTGTCCAAGTCAAAATTTTGACATTCTCCCTCAATTTTTATTATTTTCCAATAAAACCTTACAAAATGTACGGGATTTTACAGCTTCATTGAAAAGCTTTTGAAATTGCCTACGAGTAATGCAACAACCAATCTCTATATTCCCAAGAGGGGGGTGAATTGGGTTATTACCTAATAATGCGGAAATAAAAATCTTTGCCGATTTTAACTAGATCTGCTTATTAAGCCTTAGGTTGATTTTCTCTATGTCAATATATAACATATATGCAAGTTTCTACACAATAAGCATACAAATAAATGAAAGCTTGTAATAAGTAAATAGTTAAGGGTTAGAGAAAATGACACCGTAATTTATAGTGGTTCGGCCAACAATGCCTATGTCCACTCCCTCAATCCGCGCTTGAAGATTTCCACTATCAACCGAGTTTTTCGTGGCTCACCCACAACCAAAAGTTTTACACACTAGGTTCACTCCAAACCTTTACACTTTGAGTTTTAGATATAGGCTCACTCAAAAACCTCAACTATGAGTTTTGTCTCTAGGCTCACTCAACAACCTTTACAATATGAGTTTTAGATAAAGACTCACTCATAAACCTACACAAGTATTTTGAATAAATTTTTGCAATTAACTTGGGCACTCACAAAAGATAAGAAGATTTAAGATGTGAGTTTCTCACCCAAATGTATCAGAGCTCACAAATATGAATGTGAAGATGAAGTATGAGCTTTTTCAAATGTAGAGAGTGTAAGATATAGAAGATTTTAAAAACTCTCTTTGCTATTTGGGAACTCACAAAAGATTACAAAAATTTGAATGTGAGTGTACTACCCAAATGAAAAACAAGCTCACTAATTAAATATGAAGATGTAAAATAATGAGCTTTATAAATTTGATTTTGGAGAGAAAATGATTTGGAGATGTTTAAAAACTTTCAAGAATATTTTCACATGATTGGAGGATGAATATATGTTCAAGAGCTATGTTAGAAGTGAGAAAAATGATGAATTTATAGATTTTGCACAAAACTGGCCGTTTATAGCCGTTTTAAAGGTCTAGGACCGGTATCTGACCGGTATGCCGGTCAAACGGCTCAAAAAATGACCGTTGGGACCTCTGGAACCGGTATGCCGGTTTGTAGACCGGTATGCTTGTTTGTGATAACCAGTCAATACTGACAATACTCGGTATTTTATCTATAACTTGCTCTAGAAAATTCCAAATCATGATCTGTAAATTTCTACATAAACTAGACACATAGATCTATTATCTGTAAAAAGTTCAGCTTCAAAAACATTAAGATGAATTTTATGAAAGTTTTCTAATGTGACATGTATGCAGAAAAAATGCACATATAAACATGTTGTAGTAATATGGCTCTAGCAAAAGTTCTATATATCGGAATTGTATTCCAATTGAACTGTAGCAAACTAGAGACACATATCTATCTAACGGTATATCATTGTAATTTTAATTCAACTGTTTGCTAATTTTTCAAAACTATTTTCCGATGCACTTGTGCATTGAAATTCATTTTGGTGCAAATAAAGTGCAAATGATTCATTAAGCATTCTAAGTCATATTAAATGCAAATGATGCAAAATGTATGATTCCTAAGAGCTTTAAACTCTCTTACAATTATTTTTAACTCTTAATCATTATTTTGATCTTCATATTGCTTGCCTCTTGCTTTGACTTTTCATCATCTTTGTTTTCTTGATCATTTTGTAGCGCATTTTAGCTCTTCATCAACAATTGCTTCAAAATCTTTTTGTAATGTCTCGCTAATGCGCGTCGAAGACTTCAAGTGTTGACGTCATCAAAATTCATCATGCGACTATATCGCTAACAGCTTTAGCTTACGATTCGATTCAAAGCTTCAAAAACTCCTACAAGCTCTCTCTTGCAAATTAGCCTGTAGCCATACGCCTAAATTGTGATTCTAACAAGCTCAGTCTCTGATCCTAACAAGCCCATTTACTTGCTTTTTGTAGTTTGATTTCATTTTGCATTGGTCTATTTCTATCATTTTCTTTATATATTACTTAACAAAGACTTTTGCTTGGGATCTTTTCAAAGAGTAATGATGTCCAAATTTTAAAGTTTGTGGTCCTAATCATATATACAAAGTAAGATTGCTTTAAATGATTCGTTCACTTTCATCCAATGGGACAACAAGTTTGTAATTAATAAACAGACCCAAGATTACTAACTTTTTAACCTTTTTTTTTTTTTTTTAACTTGTGAAATCATTTAAGTTTGAAGCATCCTAAGAGCACCCTTTGTGTCAATTTTTGATTCCTTTCATAAAGTGACTTTTGTCGTTGTGAAAACAATTTTTCTTATCTTCGTAGCTCATAAGCAAATGGGAAAAAAAAATTAGTATCTCATATGACCAAATCAAAATAAAATATCACTGTAGTATGTAATTTTTAGTACATGGCCAAAGTCCAAAATTAACTTACCTGATGATCGAGAAATCAATATCAGAATCCACAGGATAAAAAGAAAGATAAATCAACTCAATTAAGGCAAGAAGAATGATTGTTTAAATAAGATAGGGAATTCCAATACAATAAAAATACATTATAACACATTCGACAATCTGCCTAATCTAAAGTACTATAAAAAGAGAGGAAATAGGCATATCAAAGGTAAATTATTTACTTCCAAAACTCAAGCAATATTCTCGGAGACTTTGTTTGAGTTTTTGCTTCTCTGAGAGTATTTACTACGTTCCCCCATTTGGAAAGATCACTTCGGAAGCTCAAGTTTTCCGTTAACTATATCGGAAATATCATGATCTCCGTAATACATGGCATCATTCATTGCATCCGAGATTAGTGGACTTTAATGACAATCTACTTATCCTAACATGCAAATAAGGTTTATCATACATAATAACATGTGTAATCGCATCTAATATCATATTAGAGTATGTATCATGTCAAGTGTGTACCATGCAATAAGAAAACAGTCCAATTATAGACAGATGTCAACGGAAGGTTGACACCTTCACACATGCGACCCTATATAAGCCAATAAGCTTACAGAAAATAGGGTTGAAGAATCATGTAAGTGACTAATTCTTATCACAAACATAATTCATAAAAATCCTCATTCAAAATTCAATCATTATCAACTTCCATACATTGAGTAAATAAAATAGGAAGATTCTAATCAAAACTACACATACGTGCAGACCCATTTACATTGGACTTTCAAGACAAAATCCAAAGTCCATTGAATTCTGAACAATCAATCCCAACATTTGAACCATTTTAATTTTTAACTTGCTTCTCTATGTTATCATGTGTTGAAGTTGAAGACAGCAGGGTTGCATGAACCATGCAGGAACCAACAAAACCAGCCGAAAGGTGGAAGTGACTACCACCGAAAGCATGAAACAACCTTGCCAACTTGCTGACATCTTCCCAAACCGCGTGTTACTGTAGCACGCGGTTTGGCATTTTAAAAGGGAGCTTCTGAGTTCATTTGTAATCATCTCAGAACGTGTGAGTGATAAAGAGTAAAGTGTTTGAGAGTTTTTTGTAAAGCTTGGATTGTAAGCTTTGTAATTCTTTTGTGAGTAATATAAAAGAAGAGTTTTCTCTCAATTCACCTCTATTAGTGTCTGTTTCATCACAACAAGTGGTATCGGTATCTAAGGTTACTCGGAGGGGTCCCGAAACTCAGAAACAGAGGTTTGGTTCGGAAAGTCGGTTCCGACGAAAGTTGTCAAAAATCGATTTTGAGCATACCATCGGACTTTTCACGGCCAGATGAGCACGGTGGTATTTTCCAGCGATCGATCAGAGGTCCAGAACGGCGTCACGCGCCGCACGCGCAGGTCAGAGAGCTCGCCACACGCTCCACGCGCAGACACGCGCTTCACGCGCTGCTCAAGGAAGAAGAAGACGACCACGTCAGCCGCCACGTGTCGTCCAGTCAGCGTCCAGTCATCTGCACAGTCAGCAGCCCAGTCAGCAGACCAATCAGCAGCCACGTGTGCATCCAGTCAGCGCCACGTGTCTGCCACGTCAGCAAACCGGCCACGTCAGCGGTGTCCGGTAAATTTCAGATAGGTCCCTGAACTTTCTGGAAATTATATTTTAGCCCCTATACTTTTAGAAATTTTCAAGTTAGTCCCTGAAATTTTACGTAATTGCATTGTGGCCCATGAACTTTCAGAAATTGCACATTGACCCCTATAATTTCTGAAATTTGTAAATTGGTCCATGTGTCGGATTTTGACAAACGAAATGTCATTTCCACCATTTTCGACCATTCCGGACGCAACGGTGAGGTCCGTTTTTTGAAATTCTGCTTAGAGTTTTTATGATGGATGGGGGCAATGGAAAAATAGTTTTGTTAACCAGTACAAACTATTTCACATGGAGAGGAAGGATGAAAGACATTCTGTATGTGAAGGACTATGATGGATCGATATTTCTGGAGCATAAATCAGGAGGAATGTCCGATGAGAAGTGGGCTAATCTTCACCAGAAAACATGCAGTACTATTCGTCAGTGGATTGACGATAGTATCGTGAACCATGTCAGTGAAGAAACAAATGCACATGTTTTATGGACAAAGCTGGAGGAGCTTTTTCGAGCAAAGACTGGCAACAACAAGCTGTACTACATCAAGAAAATGATGGGTTTGAAATACCAGGAAGGTACAGCTACGGCGGACCACATCAACGATTTCCTCGGAACAATGAAAGAATTGTCTGGATTTGGCATAGACTTCGGTGATGAGGTAAATGGTTTAATACTCTTTAATACGTTACCAGAATCATGGGAAACGTTCAGATCTACGGTGATAAATTCAGCCGCAGATGGGAAAGTCACTATGGAGATGGCGAAGACCAGGATCTTCGAGGAAGAAAAGAGGACGAGAATGCAGGAGTCGGCATCAACCTCAACCTCAGAAGCTCTAGTGACAGAAAAGAACACCAGAAGGGGGAGGAGTAAAAGCCGAGGCCCAGGTAACCAGACAAGAACCGAGGTAATCAAGAACTAAAGATATTGAGTGCTATCACTGTAAAAAGAAAGGCCATATGAAGAGGGATTGCTACAAGTTGAAGAACGAGCAGTTCAGGAAAGATGGTGACTCTAATCAAGAAAGAGTTGCCACTACCACCGACAAAACCTCCAGAGAATTTTGTATTATGTATGAAGAAGATGTTGTGAATCTTACCAGCCACGAGACCAGTTGGGTGATAGATAGTGGCGCATCCATACACGCCACATCTCGAAGAGACTTCTTTTCATCTTACACGCCAGGGGACTACGGTGTTGTAAGGATGGGGAATGACGGTCAGTCCAAAGCCGTCGGTATTGGAGACATCTGCCTTGAAACAGACAATGGGACAAAGCTAGTGTTGAAGGGAGTCAAGCACATCCCTGACATCCGGTTAAACCTGATCTCAACAGGCAAGCTGGATGATGAAGGTTTCTGCAGCACCTTTAGTGACGGCACCTGGAAGCTCACTAAAGGATCAATGGTGGTGGCACGAGGTAAGAAAGATTCAACTCTGTATTTGATGCATGCTAAGATTTCAAATAGTAACATAAATACAGTCAACAGTAATGAGGCAGCCGAGCTATGGCATAAAAAGCTCAGTCACATGAGTCGCTCGGTCACATGAGTCAAACGGGGATGGAGATATTACGCAGGCGGAATGTTCTTCCCGAATTGAAGAACTCACACTTACGGAATTGTGAACACTGCATGGCTGGAAAGCAGAACAGAGTGTCCTTCCAGAGCTCCCCGCCTCAGCGGAAACCGGAGGTACTTGACCTCATACATTCAGATGTATGTGGTCCGATGCAGACACGAATACTTGGTGGGTCACTTTACTTTGTGACATTCATAGATGATCATTCAAGGAAGATCTGGGCATACACCTTGAAGAGAAAAGACCAAGTGCTTGGAGTGTTCAAAGAGTTTCACGCCCTGGTGGAGATAGAAACGGGCAAGAAACTCAAATGCATAAGAACAGACAACGGTGGAGAATACAAAGGTCCGTTTGATCAGTACTGCAAGATGCAAGGAATCTGACATCAAACGACACCTCCGAAGACACCTCAGCTGAATGGCCTAGCTGAGAGGATGAACAGAACCTTGTGCGAAAGGGTCAGAAGCTTGCTGTCACAAGCCAAGCTACCGAAGACATTTTGGGGGGAGGCACTCAACACAGCAGTACATGTTTTGAACATGTCCCCAGCGGTCGCACTGAAAGGTAATGTTCCTAACCAAGCTTGGACATGTAAAGAAGTGTCATACGAACACTTGCATGTCTTTGGGTGCAAAGCATTTGTACACATCCCAAATGACGAGAGATCCAAGTTTGATGCAAAGACGCGACAATGTGTCTTTATTGGCTATGGTCAGGATGATTTCGGCTATAAACTGTATGATCCTGTGGAGAAGAAGATCGTCAGAAGCCGAGATGTTGTCTTCGTTGAAGACCAAACCATAGAAGATATCCGAAAGGAGATGAAGACAATGCCCCAGCAATACAGAGATGTGAATTCAGAACCTCATACACCGGTGCCAGTACGAGTTGAAGATGAGGTTCCTAGACATGATGGTACAGTTGATGAAGCTCCCAGAGATGATGATCATGATCAACCACCAGTACCAGAAGCTACACCAACAGTTCCACATAGAAGGTCTGACAGAGAGAGGCGACCTTCAACCAAATACTCTGCATATGAGTATGTGCTGCTTACTGACGGGGGAGAACCCGAGAGCTACAAGGAGGCTGTGGAAACAGAGGATAGAAAAAAGTGGGAGGAAGCCATGCAAGATGAGATGAAATCTTTGCATGACAATCACACTTTTGAGTTGGTGAAATTGCCAAGAGGCAAACGGGCTTTGAAGAACAAATGGATGTACAGCGTGAAGCAACATGAGCATACTTCACAACCTCGGTACAAAGCCAGATTAGTCGTCAAGGGATTCAATCAGAGGAAATGCATTGACTTCAATGAAATCTTCTCTCCAGTTGTGAAGATGTCATCCATTAGAGTGGTACTCAGCTTAGCAGCAAGCCTCGACCTGGAAGTTGAGCAGATGGATGTCAATATCGTATTTCTTCACGGAGATCTAGATGAAGAAATTTACATGGAGCAACCAGAAGGCTTCAGAGTCAGCGGGAAAGAGGACTATGTGTGCAGACTCAGGAAAAGCCTTTATGGTTTGAAACAGGCACCGAGACAGTGGTACGTGAAGTTTGAGTCAGTTATGGGGGAGCAGGGATACAAGAAGACCACTTCAGACCATTGTGTTTTCGTTCAGAAATTTTCTGATGATGACTTTATCATCTTACTGCTATATGTAGATGATATGTTGATAGTTGGCTGGAATCAATCAAGGATTGATAATTTGAAGCAGCAACTGAGTAAGTCTTTTGAGATGAAAGACTTAAGGCCATCTAAACAGATTCTTGGCATCAGGATCGGTCGTGATCGGAAAGCCAGGAGGTTATACTTGTCACAGGAGGAGTACATCGAGAAGGTACTTCAGAGATTCCAGATGGACAAGGCTAAAGCGGTTAGCACTCCTCTTGCTACCCACTTTAGATTGAGTACACAACAGAGTCCCTCTACTAAGACAGAGAAGGAGGAAATGAAACAGGTTCCATACACCTCAACAGTGGGAAGTCTTATGTATGCCATGGTGTGCACGAGGCCAGACTTAGCACACACAGTTGGATTGGTCAGCCGATTTATGTCAAACACAGGACGAGAACACTGGAATGCGATCAAATGGATTATGCGGTATCTTCGAGGCACATCCAAGATGAGATTATGTTTTGGAAGCAGCGACAAACCAGTATTGATGGGCTACACCAATTCAGATATGGCAGGAGATGTGGATACCCGAAAGTCTACTTTGGGGTATCTGATTACTCTCTCAAGGGGAGCTGTGGTATGGCAGTCTAGGTTGCAGAGATGTTGCACTCTCTACAACAGAGGCATAATTCATTGCAGTGACAGAGGCTTGCAAGGAATTGATGTGGATGAAGACATTCGTCCAGGAATTGGGTTTCAAGCAGGAGAAGTACATTTTGTACTGTGATAGCCAAAGTGTTATCTACCTTGGTAAAAATTCGACATTTCATTCAAGGTAAAAACATATCGATGTGAGGTATCACTGGATACGGGACGTCCTGAGCTCAAGGCTGATAGAACTCAGGAAAATTCACACCGACGACAACGGTGCTGATATGTTCACGAAGGTTTTACCAAAGGAGAAGCTTGAAATCTGTCGTGCCATAGCCGGGATGAAAAAACTCTCCACATAGTCAGAGTGGGGAGATTTAGAGAACTACGATTGACTTGATCCCAACTCAGGGTACGTAGGCAGTCATACAGATGCAGCCATGGGAGGATCCTTTGGAGGATCCGGTTTGGATGATTGATGGTCGGCTCAGATTTTTTGGAAATCTTCACCGAGTGGGAGATTTTTTAAAGTTGAAGACAACAGGGTTGCATGAACCATGCAGGAACCAATAAAACCAGCCGAAAGGTGGAAGTGACTACCACCGAAAGCATGAAACAACCTTGCCAACTTGCTGACAGCTTCCCAAACCGCGTGTTACTGTAGCACGCGATTTGGCATTATAAAAGGGAGCTTCTGAGTTCATTTGTAATCATCCCAAAACGTGTGAGTGATAGAGAGTAAAATATTTGAGAGTTTTTTGTAAAGCTTGGATTGTAAGCTTTGTAATTCTTTTGTGAGTAATATAAAAGAAGAGTTTTCTCTCAATTCACCTCTATTAGTGTGTGTTTCATCACAACATCGTGCATGCCCATTTACACTAGACTTTCAGGATAAAACCCAAATTTCATTAGATTTTGAACAATCAACCCCAATATTTGAACCCTTTTAATTTTAAACTCACTTCTTTATGTTATCATGCAATGCCACTTTGCTGAATTAAGTATAAGAGGATTTTTGTCGATGAAAACCCTTGCGATCGCTGATCGTTTTCTTTTATCAGGATCCAGACACTGTTCATAAGCTTGACCGAAAATGATGAGATATGTTATGTGCAGCTTCCTCACCGAAAATGAATTTACGTATATTTGATTTTAGAAAAGTCCCATTATTTTTCGGACAAAAATCTGATATCAACCAGTCATATCAGTTTTCTTAGTAAAGCATAATAGTTATATAAATTACATATGTTTAAGCACTTCATATCGAGACCCGACACATCGTAGAGATAGTGTTGGGTTCTCTCGGTGGTATTACTTCATAAGCATTGAAAAATTTTCTTCACATAGATAGTTTTGTTTTCTACTAAGAATATACGCATATCTAAACTACAGACTTTGAGCAGTAAATACTATTTGGAAATAAAATAATAGGTGGGATATTATTTCAATTTAACATTTTGACATAAAGTTTGATCAATTAATAATGTACAATCGAATATTGGCATTTATTGTGGGGAGTATCAGTGTAGAAGTGATATTGCTCTAAGAATATGAAAATAGATATTGTTATGATTCTATATACCTTTGGGGAGAATAAGTGTAATCTTGTAGAAATAAAAATATACTTTATTTTAGACAGACTAAATTAGAATTTTTATGACTAAATGCAAACACCATTAAGTCTAATCAATACCACACTCTTAATCTATGCAATAATTAAAAAGTTGAAAAGTAAACAAACAATAAACACAATCAACAAAAAAATTTATTGACGGAGTAGAAAACTCTTGACAAAGAAAAACCACTTCGGGTATAGGTTAACACATAAATTCACTATATAGAGAAAACTTACAGTGATGATTATAAGACCTATAGTAATAATTTTGCCGACTCAAATTCCTCTACTGTAATAACCCGAATAACTCATTGAACCCACACCAAACAATCAAAACCTCTGAAGTCTCTGAATGAATCAAATCCTCAAACTTACGATGCCGAAACTCTGACTACCAATCTCCACCTTAGAACTCTGAAGGTTTAGGGTATTAGCTAGGGTTGTATTTGTGTTGATGGTTATCAATTGAGAAACTCACCAAAAGAAATAAGACATGGGATTGATAAAGTCTTCAAGATGAACTATCAATAAGGAGGAAACAATAAATATGAAGGCTATGTATTTTGTGTTTTCAACCCTTGATAAAGTGGTTATGGCTTTCTTTATATAAGTAGGGTTTTTTCAAAAATCCTTTTAAAACACACTTTAAAATGTTGATCTCGCATTGACGTTCGAACGCCTTAATGAACGTGGGACGAACGCCATTGATCTGCATTCTCATTCAAACGTGATGTCGAACGTAACACGCATGCCTGCTCATTGGAATGGTTCGTTCGAACGTGCTTAAGAACACGATACGCACGTGAACTCACTGGAAGGTTTCGTTCGAATATTTTGATGAACGTGAGCTTTAAATCTTCATCCAATCTCTTCCAAATGCCCCGAGACCTTCAGGACTCATTACAACTCAAATGAACTTGATTTGTTTCATAATTGGCCAACATACAGACCCCACAAAATATAAAACATAAGACAACCCTCAACTCTCAAGTTAGCTTTTGGGTTGAGTTAGACTCATGTATTTCAACATGATATCAGAGCCAGACTCATGTATGAATGGACCCACACTATCTATCCACGTGAAACGGACTAGGCAAAAATCCGGTCTGCACGTGAAATGGAATAATGAGGAAAACATTTCACATACGCTGAGATGAATGGATGAACTTAAAATATAAGCATTGTGCAACTTTTTACTCTCAAGTTAGTTTTTGGATTGAATTAAACCTATAGATTTCAACATTAATGATATCAATTCATCCACTATTATATTGCATGAGATCGATGTTTCAAAATTTATATCAAAACTTTAACTACAACAAACATATGAAACTTAAAAAGGAAAAAAATATCCACCACCAGGTCCGAGAGGAACATAATAATGTTTTCTTCTTGCATTGTTAAATCTTGGATTTCTTTTGATTGATCTCTTTATTTATCTATTATCTTACTATGATCTTTTGATGTTATAACTCTCAAAGATCCACTATTGGTGAGTTTTTTTCAAATAATATTCCACCGCTCAAAACGTATTGAGCCTTATCTCTTAAAATCACTTACTAAAAATACATGAAATGATGCATTCATCCTTTTATATGGTTGCTTCCAAACAGCTGTTGAACAAATTAAAAATCTGTTTGTTCGGGAAACTGAAAATTCATTCTTGGATTCAAAAGCAAGCAATTGCTTATGCCTGTTCATTTTCAATCCAACGTGGATGTGAAGAAAAATGCCAAGAGATTGAATAGACTTTTTATATGGTATTGTAATTAATTAGAATTTTTGAACATGATATTATTAGTTTTCAAATAATTTAACTTGAAAACATATTTTTAATATGATTTTAAGTACTCTCAAATAGACAGACTAAGTATATATAATTAGTACAAAGTAAAGAAACAAAAGAGAACCAACAGCAGCATAGGAGAAAGAAGCTCAGGTGAATGTCAGTTTTTTTCAACAAAAAATAAAATGCTTACTTGATAAATAGTGTTTATTAATAGAGAAATGCTAAATGGTTTCTGCTTTGGCCAAATAAATTAGTTATAAATATTACATTTGTCTTGGGAATTCTTTTCTTTTTTATAAGGTAAATCCTAGCTGATTTTTTTTTTTTTTTAATTGCACTAACTTGTGTTTGCTGCAACAAAATTCATTAATTCAAAGTGAAAGAGAAAGATGAGAGCAAAAATTTGAAGCCCTGGAGGGAAGTTGGCACAGTGTTCCGTTATAAAGCAGGGGGTCTCGGATTTGCGGTGAAGATGGTGATCATTATTCTTAAGATAATCTTATTTTTCTTCTGATTATGACAATATAGAATGATAATTATTCAGTCAATATTTATCCATCTAGACATTGTGGGAAATTTGAAATTTCACTCTCGCGCAATCACAATATCTCCATATCTATCACTCCATCGATCGCATAAATGCAAATGATTTATTTGGTTCGTTCAAAATCAGACTATATCCATAGACTACTGCGTGAATTACATCAAACCTTAAAAAGAACGAACACACGCTTATATATATGTATCGACAGTATGGTTAAGACTTATCGATTTATCCCTCTATTCCGTAATCTAAATCTTACAAAATATGTATAATATAATTTCCAGCGAACTACCAAACGAAACGGGTATGTGCAAACTGGGTCGTGCACTACAAGACTCCACTGAACATAACAAGACCTTATCATTGTCATGCACATCTTAATTTCTTACGCTTAATCACTAATTAGTTTCTTAATATTAATTAATTAAAACCTACTCACCTGAAATGGAGAGATTCGATCGTTTCTTTGAAAAATAATTAAGGTGCGATGGTCATGATGGGGAAGATGGGCACATGAAGAAGTAACTCAACACTCATGAGCTTTGCTTTGCTTTGCTTGCCTTGCTTCTTGAAAAATATATTGATGTAAGTGTGGATGAGTTAGTAATGCACGTGCCCTGCTTCTCCATCTTGCACTTCACACACCTTCTGATGATGCCACAGTTACAACGAAGCTATCTTGTTTTGAGAATTAAGAGAGAGAGAGAGATAGAGAGAGATAGGGGTTGAGTGATTACACTTGTTAATGAAAATGATGAAATTGGGATGCACTCATTTATAACAATTGAGGCAAATAAAATAAGCCGTGATTGCGAATAGCTCGTAGTATATTGATAATTCATATTCCTCTATTCCTATTAATGGATTACAAGTTATGAGTTCGAGTCTTCACAATAATAGTAAGAGTTCAATTATATTCCTCTATTCTCGTCAACGAATTAAAAATATATTTTTCTCAAATATTTAAGAGAATAAATTTTCAAATTTTATTTCAGTATATTTCTGAAGACGCATTATAAATATGTATATATATATTTCTAGTAGACAGTAATATATTAAAAAAAAAAAAGGAAAAAAGGAAGAAGAAATTGTGCTTAAAGGCAAGATATGAAAAGCTTAGATGGGTGCGGGACCCTAGTTCCAAAAACAGCTAGTTGTCAATTGTCATCTCTTGGATAGGACCACAAATGCAGCCCTACTCACTTTTCACATAATTATAAATTTATCCCACTCCGGTGCCGGCACTTGGCCGGAGAAAAAAAATTACATACGTTTATAATGCTTCTGCTTCTACTTAATTTTAAAATCACTCGGCAACTAAAATATTATCAAGTAAATACTTATTTTAACATATAGCAGCTCACGGCTATTAATTATTTTGTTATCGAAATTTTTAATTATAAAAAAAATTAAGTAAATTTTTATCATAGTTTACAATAAAAAAAAAAATTATAACAAAATTTTATATATGGAGCTTCGTTTAATTTTAAGTCATCAAGAGATTTTTTTTTTTAATTTTAAAATATTAGAGAAATATATTTAGTTTCACCAAAATATGAGAACAGTCCTAGATGAAAACGGATAAAGGCTGAAAAGTGTAGGGGCAAAAGTTTCTCACTTTCTGAAAAGTTTGTGCTCAAAAACTATCTTACCTGCTAGGTCTATATTTCATGCTTAATTATAATTAGCTGGAGCTAATGAACATATATCAGAGTATGTAAAGTTGTCATTATCATCATTGTTAATGCAATAATTAAACAAGTAGGTACTATAATTAAGACTTGATGTAGCTATAACTATCATATATTTATTAGTTCATTAATTTCAGTTTTATTATTGATAATATCCCTTGCAAAGAAGAAATTTTTGAAATTACCTTCCATATATAATTATGATGCTGAAATAAAATGGACATGGGTTGTTGCAACCAATAAGAAATTGACAAGTTAGTAATGGACATGCCTGTCCTCTTCAACATTAATCTTTTATTTTCATGTTTACATTTTGGAGAAGCTGCTCGCCACAGAACATGCATGCTACTTTGTATCATAATCTGATATGTTGCTGTCTGGAAAAAAATAAAAGCATTTTTAGATTTCACTCAACTAATGATTCGGACTTCAATCTGACTGTGAATAGTCGTATAATGAGTTTCTGTCAAAGATTAAAAAAAATAATAATTGAAAAATGAAGAAATATAGATAAAATATATTAAACTCTGTTGATGGTGTTTTCAGGCACTATGTTATTTAAGCAGGACGACAGGGGTAAAAAAGGTAATTCACTTTTCAGTCAAGATTATTAATGCCGACCCGACCACTAAAGAGTCAACAGTAAGAGGCCGTGAACTTTACGGTTAGTGACCGAGCACTTGAGTTCAAGATGACCGGGTAATTATCAGGTCGACAACAGCATTCTAGTACAAAAGACTATTATGACCGACCACATGAAGACCGACATCGTGAAAACCGAGCATAGAGCAAGACATGTTCGGGAAGATAAGACATTTTATCCATACAAGATAAGATAATAAGTTATTCTACTTTCATGGGTAAACTAGTAAGTCAATGTCATAGTATGATAAAGAAAGTAAAGGTAGTTTTGATTAGGAATCCTTATGGGAAAAAGGGAATAGTTTTGACTAGGAATCCTTATGGGAAAAAGGAATAGTTTCAACTAGGAAATTCTAATGGAGAAGGAATATGATTTCTACACTATTATAAATAGGAGGGTAGAGTGAGTGTAAAGGGGAGGAATATCAGGATCAGAATCACCAAGCTCTGACTTGTAAAACAAAAAGAACGGTCTGGGAAGCGCATTTGAATAATAAAAGTATCATCTTTTTTGTGCCCGTGGACGTAGGTCGGACCAAGATCCGCCGAACCACGTTAAATATCCTTGTCGATTGGCGTATTATTTGTCTTTTGCTAAGTTTGCCTTTGGTCCCCCATAACCAAACAAATTCACTATTGAGGGAGGATTGTCTCGGGAGTAATATTCCCATATTACCCCTGAGACCAAAATCAGCCGTCAACAAACTCTTTACCATACAAGCAAGAATAGGTACTACTAGTGCTTGGATGTTTTCAGTTTCTCCAAAACTTTCCTGGAAAATAAATAAATAAAGAAGAAATTCTGAGAAAATTGTGAAAAGTCCTGCAGATAATTAGGGGAGCAATTCGCTTCTTTAAGTTGGTGGGAATGGGATAATCCCGATGATGAAGCAACCCTAGTCTGTTAAGTCATGATGGAAATGGTTTTCCCTCTTAGTCTCAAAAACATTTGAAGTTTTAGACGATTTTTTTAATTTTATTTTCATTCATATGCATATTTTATAGTTGATATGTTTTTCAATTTTAAATAAGATTAGAGATCTTTCTATAATACAATATATATAAATTATGCTTAGGATCTGATGTTGAACTGAGTTTTTTTACAGAAGTTTTTTTTATATATAAATTATTGTTAGAGAATAATTTAAATATAGTTGAATTTTAACTGTATAATACTATTAAAACACACATTATAAAATATTATGAATATTTTAACATAACTTAACTCAACATTGGATACTACTTCTTTTGGTTTCCATGGCCCCAGTATTTTTGTTTTACTATAAATCTTCTTGTTTGAAAATGATAAAATGTTGTTTTTCATTTTTAGTTATAATTCTTAAAATGTATTTTTTTTTTCCAAAAGCATGTTTTGCAAAACATAAATCATCAAAAACATTATTCATTACTTCTGTTTATAAAATTTATAGAAAATGAAATGCAACTAAATGCACCCTAATTTTTTTTTTTTTTTTTTTGCAATGTTTTATTTATTTTTTGTATGCATGCATTGCATTTATAACATGATACTCCACTTGAGCAGGTTTTATCTTTTGATCCAATGTTGAAGGATGGCGATAGGGAATATTCCATGCACAGCAGTCAAACAATACTAGCATAAAAACTGCACGGTTTATTTTGATTATCAGTGTATGATTTGTTATTATAATTCTTATTTAATTACTATTACTTTATAAATAAAAATAATAATATGAAAATCAATAGAAGAAGTTCTTGTTTGCAATATATTTTTTAGTCTAAGAATATAAACTTGAATTATGAATCAAATTTTTCTTTAATTTATAAGATATATTTTAATAAATTTTTAGATTTAGCGAAACACTTTCTTACTCACGCTGCTTAGAATCAATCATATATTACTTTTTTTTTTTTGAAATCGTTGAAAACCCCACCAGCCAAACCACTCATTCCGAACTTAAGCGGAGTAGGTAAAACCCTCGACTATCCCAGACTCTTACAAGAAACGCATTCTTTAGGTTCGAACTCATGACATCAATATGAGATCCTGATGAGCCTTACACCACCAAATCACATTTCTTAAGGACAATATATTACATGCCTATAAGGAAACAATAAGAACTTAAACCTAATCCTAAGGACAATTTTTTTAGGACAATTTTTTGTGCCTCTTTGATTTTTCTAGGCCGCCATATATTTGCTTGTCCTAAACGGAATTTTAAAATAAATAATTTGAGCACGAGTAGGTGCTTGTTTCGTTCATTAAAAAAAAGTGTAGCATAACTGTTAGCGACATAGTCGCATAATGAATTTTGATGATGTAACGAGAGTGAAGTCTTCAACGCACAAAAGCGAGACAACAAAAAAAGATGTCGAAGCACAACATGGTGAAGAGCGAAGAATGTGAAGACTTGCCCACATTGAAGAATTTATGTGAAGTCTTAGCTTAGGGGCTTTAATTGTAATGTGATTTGATTATTCAAGTGCCTAAGCTCATAGGAAACATGCACATTCACTTAAATGTATTAGGTTCATGTACAAAATACTTTAAAACCTTCATATTTGCATTTTGGGTACAGAGACTGGCATACTGATCCCTTACCGGTGTTTATACCGGTGAGATGCTTTGTCTTGCAGGCTCACTGGAACCGGCACGGACCTTACCGGTCCCATACCGGTGAACCTATGGATTGCATAGCCACTGGAACCGGCACACACCAAACCGGCTTCCATACCGGTCTCATACCAGTATATCTTCAACGGTAATATAGCCGTTGATACCCGTTACTATGCCAGACAGGCATATCGGTGACTGGAGACCGGCATACTGGTCTCAGACAGTAAAGTTGGGACAGTGTTTCATTTTATTATAAATTGAGCCCAATTCGTTTTTGTTTCACATGAGACATAATAGAGAACCTTAATATCATCTCATAGAACAAAAACAATAGTGTTTTATAAACCTTCATAATCATATATACTCACACATCAAAGCTCACACACACTACACCTTCATATACATTTGTAGTGAGCTTAAATCACTTGGGTAACCAACTCACACAATCTTCTTTATCATTGTGAGTTCCCAAGTGTGTTTTACAACTTCTTATACAAAACACTCGTGGTTTGTGAAATCTCATCGTTTGGGTAATTGTAAAGGTTTGTGAGTGAACCTACATAAAAAAACTCAAAGTGTAAAGATTTGGAGTGCACCTTGTGTAAAACTCTTGGTTGCGAGTGAGCCACGTCAAAAACTCGGTTGATAGTGAAAAGCTTCAAGCGCGGTTGGGGGGAGTGGATGTAGGCATTGTTGGCCGAAACACTATAAATCTCGGTGTCGTTTTCTCTGTCTTTATACTCTTTACATATTGCAAGTTTTATTTATTACATGCTTATATATTAGAAACTTGCATATATGTTATTATTTACGATAGAGAAAATTAACTTTAAGCTTAATTGGTAAAATAGCTTAAAATCGGCAAAAGTTTTAATTCCGCATATTTTAGCCGTAACCCTATTCACCCCCGGGGTATAGTATTTGTTTGTCGCTAGTGCTTGTAGGGAATTTCAGTTGGTATCAGAGCAAGGTTTTCTCAACAAAGACTTAATCGTCCGAGAATAGATAATGACTTCTACAAGCAACTCATCAAATCTTACCGAAGGATTTTCAACAACTAGACCCCATTTTACACCGGAACCGATTACAACTATCATAAAATAATTGCTTATTTGTCCTAAACGGAATTTTAAAATAAATAATTTGAGCACGAGTAGGTGCTTGTTTCGTTCATTAAAAAAAAAATGTAGCATAACATGAATGGAATTAATGATTATCTTACGCAAGATAAATATAGGCCGAGTATTTCAGTTCAACTTATAGTCCTATATTAAGATGGTAGGTTTATTAAAATATTTTCTGTCATTTAGCATCGTAATTTATAGGGAATTAGGGATGTGCCCAGTAAGAGATCCCGCCATTTTAATTTTGTGGGACTCATTAAAATAAAAAATTATAAGATGAGCTGAGCGGTCTACATATATCTCCTTCAGCAAACTCTAAATTCAATTTTTTTCAAGGGCCGTGGTTTGGTGGTCTAGGACGTTGAGGATCTCACCTGAGATTTTGGATTCGAATTCAGGGAGTGCGTTTCTTATAAGAGCCTGAAATATTCGAGATTTAACATGCCACACTTAAGCTCGGAATAGATAATTTGACGGCGAAATTTACAACGATTCAACCAAAAAAAAAACAAAACAAAACAAAATCCTAAGCTCAAACATTCTTCAATTTTCAATTGTGACATCTGGTAAATCGAGGTACCGATAGATCAACGACTGTAAATTTAATGAAATAAATTATATACCCATATCATTAAGCTGATTGATTAAATGATATTATAATTAATCTTTTTGGTAATCCAATCAAATTATTAACTTTATGGCTGGATATTCTTGTTTTCTTGTGCTTGAGAATTTGTTGGAGGCGGCCCATTGACTTGCCATTCCACCAAGACCTTGATAATTATTTAAGTAGGAGGAACACAACAATTAAAAAAAATTGCTATGCTATGGAAATAAATAAATATTTTAGAATGTCTTGTTTAGAATTGATGTACTATTTCTTTATCATGTCGATTTTTTTTTTTAAAAAAATCTTATTCAAATGACTATAAATTTTATGAAGGAAAATATCAAATGTATGTTTAATATTTGGTACGTTACTAAAATATATATAAATTTTGAAATTTTGTTCTCCGGTTCATCTAAAATCGTAAAGTATCAAAAATATAAAAAACGTCTACCTATTTTGTATCAAATATATACTCTATGTTTGACACACGTTTCAATCTATACCCAAAATTTAGTACAAATTTAATATACTTTATAATTTTTGAGTGGATCGGTTAATAAAATTTTAGGATTTGTGTACTTTTTTACAATATGTCAATCTTCGGATATATACTGATAATTTCCCTTTTATGAATTATAAAAATATCTACAATCCAAGCTTATTACTTTATTAATAAAATACACCATTTTGGATCTATTTTTCTCATGTATTCTCTCGTATTCATCCAACACCATAATAATGATGTCCTCTTTTAAAACCATATTGCCGACTTTGGAAGGCAATTTTTTCATTTTCCAAAAATAATTCAATTAAATATAATAAGCTTTAATTTGACAAATCAAATTTGTACACTTAAACTTAATAAAATCATGTCGTTTGTAACCAATAATAATCAAACATTTTCATAACAAATATATATATATATAAAAGAATATAATTTAATTATTCAAATATTTAACATTTAAATATCTAAATAATTAATTAATATAATTATTATTATATATGGATTTTTATTTACATTAAATAACAAATACATATATTAATGGCATGTGTCAAAGTCTCATTTGAAAATTAATTAATATGTATCAAATACAAATACACATTAATTATTAATTGACCAAAATCCTCTAAAGCATGTGTTTTCGTTTAACCGTTTAAACGATTTGAATTAACTCATTTAATCCGGTGAAGTATTATTAATAATCTGTATTATTCATAACGCATTGCCCAAGTGCTCAATGAGTACACTTCATATTGTGGGACTCTCTAAGTTTAGGTTTATCGGTCACGAAATCCAATTTTGTGTTCATAATTCACCCACTCATGAATTATGACGACTACGGATAATCTCGCTAAACTATGCAAGTCGATGTCATTGCTGTACGGGCCAAATTTGGGCCCAAGGGTAAAATCGATATTTCACCACCAGACAAACCACAAAGCCAGAAACTAAAACCCTTTAATAAAGCCCAAACTGATATTAGACCCAGAGATCTCACGAGCCCAAACCCATAAATGACTTGACCAAAATGACCTATAGACTCATCAGTTACCAGATCAGAAAACGCCCAAACTCATAACTCCTCCATTAAATCGATCGTTTCAGGGCGTCCAACAGACAAAAGAATGAATGAGCCTACCTCAAAGGGCTTATAAAATGAAAAGGCAATCCACAGTAAAATGGGAAGTTTTTTGGCTTGGAGAGCTTGAACATTCAAATTTGAGCTTTCAAAGCGTATCACCCTTGAAACACCAACCCACCGCCCTCACGGCAACCAAACGGAGATTAAGGTAACATCAAGCTTTGCTCTTCCTTATTTTCTGCACATCCTCATCACTGACTTGAGCTTCGGAGAGCCTATGGCTTCCACCACACCGGTGGGCAGTACTCCCCACTCATTCTACCTTTGTTCTGCAGGTTCGCTAGCCCCCCATACTTCAGATCCTCGATTGTGGACCTCGGTCGAAAACCAGCATCCACAATTGCATATGTATAATCCATCTGTCACAGGCTATTCATATTATACCTGAGATATAGAAAAAAAATGCCAAATCCTTATGGTATAATATAGTCGATTTTCAAATTTACAATCTCTAAATAATACTCGGAACTTGCTTCCGAAGTTATACCACGGCCATGGATTTACTAGATCGCAAACACATGTAGGATACATATGCCATGTACATAGGACTGGCAGATTCTATCTTGATACATATTGGATATCATGAGCATCAGTCCACACCCAACGAACAGGAAGAGGTCTGATATAAATAGATCGGTGACGTGACTGCCATAAAAGTGTGGAGGATAACTCATATATCCACTGTGGTATCTCAAGTCGAAGGACCACTATGCTCGCTCAACTCGAGAATATTCCTATTGACGTTGGTGTACCATTTATTAGGAAATCTTTAGTAAGTCATTCAGTGTTTATCAAATAAACACCTACATCTCTATACGAGTCTCCTGAGACTCATTGTTCATTGGGATAAACCATCGGACCAAGTCACGATATACGACATGTATTGGTCTCAGCGGATTTTACTAACCGACCCGTGTTAGTAAATCTGGATCAGGAACTTTATTTAAGGATATACAACCTATAATGACACTTCCCAATGTCAATTACAAACAACGTTGTAACTGCGCACTATATTGTAAATCCTAGGGTCTTTTTCTAATATACACGTATCACTAAATCAGATTTAGTTTCAATCTAATCATAATTAGATATATAATTGTAATTAGATTGAATATGTATATAAAAGACAAGAGGTGCTACCATTAAATAAGTAATATTATGGAAAAATGCATTGATCGTATTCATGAAACGGACATAAATACGATCCGGATTGGCACTCTGAGCACCAGCCCTAACAATTTCCCCCACTTGCTCTAATGTCAATCCACGGTATCATATACACATCTCAATATGTATCACATACTCATGGCCCTCAAGAGCTCACCTAGAACTCAAGAGATAGGCAACAACAAGTAAGTCCGCTATAACATATTGGGTCTGTCTAACAAACTCAATTGTTTCCCTTAACCATCATCATTCATATATTGTATAACCTAAGTTATACATCAATATGATTCAGATGCGACATCAATATTGTGCTACAACTACTGAGTTGTCTATGTATTTAGAGATCAAATTCAAAATACTTTGCAAACAACCGCAAGCACAACACTAATATCAAAACTTCTAATCTATAAGGTCATTATGCAACTTCATAAGTCAATACTTCATAAGTTGCAACGAATTCCACTAATACAGTAGAATCAACTGTGCCACTCCCACTCCATCTATTCCGACTCTATATGACGTAGACTGTCTAACATCATAATTAGACTCAAAACTAATCTGACCCTAATGATTGCGGATTATATTCTCCATGAATAAGAAATATGTTCTTAATATCTCAAAGATAACAAAAAATATGTTTCAAGACACATCCTATGGTCTACAACATATCAAAATAACTCATAACAATTATAATTAAATTGATATCTTTAATCGTAAATAATATAGTATTCATTATGTCATCATCATATAATGCATAAGATTGATTAGACATTCTAATCAATTTCTCTTTCGACAAAGGAATCATCATTTACGTAAGATTAATACTATATTCAAAAGACACACTAACTGTCAAACAGTTATACTAACTGTCATACAAATAGTTTTGACGTGTCTTTTATAAGATCATATCTAATGCACGACTAATGAGAGTATCTCACAAGTCTCTTAGTTTTATATCATATATGAAACTTTATATCAAATATAACAGAGTCTACTCCCACTGTTTTCACGGAGAAAATAAAACTTAGGTAAATCTTTTACCTCATAAACATCTCATTATTACATTAATAATGATAATGTCGTTAGGATATACAATACTAGAAAGAAAATTGTACGCTCCCACTTACCCTACTATCAAATATGTATTATCTATGCTTTGATAAAATCAGACAATCTGACTGTATCAAAATTAGAGAACACATATTTTTGGAAAACTTACCTGAGCCTACAGTAGCCTCTGTAAGCTAGTATATCAAACTGTGATCTTAGCAGAATACAAACTTCGGGGCCATTCTAGAATGAACTCTTCAAACAAAGAAACCATAATAGATCTCTTATTCGAAGAAACCATTCAGGATTGCCACTTTGCATTCTTTAGCCAAAATACATAGTTTAATATCAACATTAACCAATAGATCTTTAATTGTTCAATCAGTGCGACTAGAGACAAGTTTTCTCAGAATCTACAATAGATTACCGAGTATAACATTTCTCACTGTCATACTATAAAGGTCAAACCATTAATAAGCTCATTTTGCTTTTGATGCGCAAACAATTTGCACATTTTATGAACAATTCATAATGAAAGCTTAATCAAGTTCCAAACTTGATCGTAGTAAGCTATGAACAATTTCATATCTATTTTTTAATGATAATTTCCGAAATCGATATCAAATATCGCTCCCACTATAAGTTATAGGAGAATTTTCTTCAATAAGAAAACAGCAGAACCATTAAGTATCAAATACTACGCTAATGATTCTGACATCCTATTGAACTTATACGGAAGTTGTCTAAGGGCATTTTCATCTTATTAATTATGTAGTTCCATTTTATCTTATCACTCTCACATTTGACTTCAATAAGTCAAGTCTTTTCTACAATCATTAACATCTGATGTTACATACCAAGTAATAAAATAATTTTATTACTCAGGATCGTAGAAAATATATTCTATCAAATATAATATAATATTCTATTAAATAGAATAAATGATAAACTTTTACTTGTACCTCCGAGGCGCAAGTACTTTTAATTATATAAGCATTATACGAAAGAAATATTCAAATCTCAAACTTTTAAAGATTCGTATTTTCTACTTATATATATATCATATACGTTACTGTAGAAAATAATAGAACCTTAATTAAAAAGATGAATTAGCGTTACTGGAGCATATCCCCAAGAGTATTGAAACTAATTCGGTAACACTCAATATCAAACGAATCAAATCATATAAGATTCGATTTCTCCCACTGACCAATTCCATCACGATGGATGACCGGCGTAAACACACACGTATAACGCAAGCGCACGTATCGTTCAAGTAGTATAAAAATATCGATCCCACGAGGACTTAATTCCTACTGTTGTTATTAATTATTGAATCTATTTATTTACAAATATCTAATTAAATGGAGAAGAGAATGATTGTTTGATTGGTTGAATGTGGTTTTGCATAATAAATAAATAAATAAAAAGACAAAAGAAAATACTAAGGAAAATAACAAAAGACACAAAGATCTAGGGTTGTGATTTCTTTTAATATCATTTTAAAGATGAAGTGGTTATCTTAAAGTTGGGTAATATATTGATTTATTAACCTGGAACACTAAATTATGTGTAAGCCTCTCTCGATGGTCAGACACAAATACCCAGTTTAACTTAATTGAACCATATGTCTATGTCAACCAAATTATCTGGATTCATTAAGATTAAGTTCCAATAAAAGCTACCCCCGCCCGACAGGTATATTCTTATCCTGTAAGGAAATCTATTAAGGGTTATCTATCCTCAAGGAAGATCGTGGGCTATTGAGTCTAAGGCTGAAACCTAAAATCCCTATGTCTAGTTCATTTTAGATTTACCAGATCAATTTTTATTAATGGCCAGTTAATGAAAAATCATTAAGATTAAGACTCAATAAATAAATCTTTATAATACCCAAACTATAATCTAACCCCTTATAAACCGGTGATATTAAAAGTCATTACAACCCCAGATAACTAACACATAACTAGGGCTAGTAAAAACTTAAAAGTAAAAGACATAAAGTAAAAATGCTGAAAAGTAAAAGACATAAAGTAAAAACTGAAAAGTAAACTAAAATGCTAAGGTAAAATGAATTACTTTTACTACTACTAATTTAGATATCTCCCATAAAATAATATATTAACTTGTGATTATTTTACCAACCAGCCATATAGGCAGTAACCTGATTAAGTCAAATTAAATCCAACCAGCCATAAAGGCGAAACCAAAATTTAATTACCAACCGAACAATCTGGCGGTATCCTTTATTAGTCAGGTTTAAACCAGATTAAAATTGAATTACCAACCGACCAATCTGGCGGTATCCTTTTTAAGTCAATATTTTAAATAGTGAATATATTATTTTTAAGGAGATTAATCTAAATAGTAACAGTAAAAGAATTACCTTTCACCCTAACTGGGGAAGTTACCTCCTCATGAGGAATAGTAAAAACTGTAAAAATTAAGAAAGTAAATTACTGTGCGTAAAAGTAAATTACGGAAAGTAAAAACTGAAATTAAAGAAAAGAAAGTGCGAAAGCGGAAATTAATTACTAAAAGCTGTAAATAAACAAATAAGAAAGTATGATTTTACAAATGAAATGGCTTGGTATTTATAGGCAAAATTTTACCTCCATCAAATCATCCACCAAATCAATTATTAATTGCTCCACTAATTCCTCCACCAAATCCATTATTAATTGCTCCACTAATCTCTTATCATATTTGGTGATGATTTGATAATTTTTATTATTTATTTATTAATTTATTTTTGGCTTTGAAAATGACTTTAATAATTACACACAACACACTTCTGGATGGTTCATCAATTTCGGGCATGAAATCTTCAGAATTCGAAATTATTTTGTCTTTCAAAGTTGTAGATCTTTGAGTTTTCTTTAATCTTTAATCTGGAACTTGAATCAGCTCAATCCGATATCGGAGTAGAGAGTTATGCCCAAAATACGATAGATGCACAAAACTGGAATTTCCAAAACTGCACTTCGTCAAAAACGCCCTTTCAAGTTTCCAATCTCCAAAATTAAAATATCAAGTCCAATAATTGCCCTTATTTGACCCATATTTCATCCTAAATGATTTCATTGAGACCCGATATTATTTTATCTGCATAATAAAATAAAATACATCAAAACGTCCATCAAACCCGAGAAACTAAACAAAATATTAAGTTAAAGGGGCGGTAAATATTGATATATTTTCCGCTCATCAATGGAATCGTAGAAGAATAATATTGAGTAAGAATCACATCCATTAAATAACTATAGAACTAATTGTCATAAATTCATATGTTTAATCATATCAAACATCCTTGAACAATTCAAAGACTCCAGACGAATTTTAAAATATAGTTTTCAACAATTCAAATAGAATATCTTTGAACCATTCAAAATATTCTATCCGCGTTTCATCAGAAACATATTGAAAGTTCTCGAACCATTCAAGACGTTCAATATATATTCTTTTAGAAAAATGCAACTATGTCATGACAACTCATTAACTAAGTTACGAAATAAAAAAAAAATATCCAAGGCAATTTCTAATTCATTAAACTACATACATCCAATGTATTAGTTTAATAAGTCTGTGGTCCAATGACGATCATTGGTTAAATGAGATTTAATCACATCCTGAATACAATATTCATTAAATGGATAAGGATATATAGTGTGATCTCGTATCAGACCATCATTTACTATACGGAATAAGAATCTAATGCTTATGTGATAAAATCTCATAAAGCACTGTTCTAAGTTATTTAGTTAACCGAATATTTTGCTTAATGTTTATCTTCTTATCAATGACACTACTAGTTGATGAGTGATATTTATATCACTAATTCTCACTCATTTGACCTAATATTTTGTATAGTTTCTTGAGTTTTGTGAACGTTTTGATGTGTTTTATTGTTATTTTACAGATAAATAAAGTTTCAGAAGCATTGGAAGCAATTTGGAGCAAAAATAGAGAAAAAAATGACAAAAAGGGTAATTTTGTAATTTAGCGCATCGCGACGCGCTGCCCGCGTCACGACGTCTAACGTGCGCCGCAAGCCTGCTAACGTGAGCCGTGAACATGTGTCAGAATCTGAGAAATTGGACTTGCTAACGTGCATCAAATCTTGCTAACGTGCGCCGGGTCATACTAACGTGTGTCGTGTCATGTGTCATCATCACAGAAGATCAGCTAAAATGCGCCGAGGGCCATGTGTCACAAACCTATGGTGCTGACACTTCGTGTGACACGTGTCACCTTCTCATTGAACCAAATATTTGGCGAATCACCGCGTGCCATGTGTCAACCTCACATTGCACCACTCTCACCGCGTGCCACGTGTCATCATTTGATTGAGCCGTCGAAATCCACGTGGTCAAAGCATGTACACAGAAATCGCGTCTCGGCGTCGCGACGCCAAGGCTTGTAGCGTCGCGATGCCAGATCCAGAAATTGCCTATAAATTGAGCTCATTTGCACATCATTTGGTGTGCTTTCCTTGGGATTCTTTTCCCTGATTTCATATGAAGCATCTAGTTTTGTAAATTATTGTAATATTTAAAATTATGTATTTTTATTTTTAGTTTTTATTACAGCATTTTATTTATTTACTTTATGTTTTGTAGTTAAATTTCCGATGGGGTAACATGTGAAACCTTTAATATAATTATCTAGGTAAATCTCACTTAATTATAATTTATAAATTATAATTTAACCGGATTAATTAATGGCAGACTTTATTACCGTTTATATGGTCGGTCTAAATATAAATTACTTTACCGCCTATATGGCTGGTCTTTATGTGACAGATAATTACCGCATATATGGCTGGTGTAGTTGGACTAAATGGATTACCGCCTATATGGCTGGTTTTAAATATTTAACATTATTAATTCCTGAGAAAGCAGAACATAAAATAATTTATATATTATAATAAGTGAGATTCCTAAATAAGAAATATTAAATGTCGATCCTCTAACCCCAGCATTTTATTTTTATTCTAGGGAAGTGATGAAACACAATATTATTAGGCTTAATAATTGATTTAATTATTTATTGGGTAATTCTTTAGTTTGTTTATTGAGTCTTAAGCTTAATGCTTTTTGTTGTCTGATCACCAATAAGATTGATGTGGTAAACTTAAAATGAACTAGACATATGGATTTTAGGTTTCAGCCTTAGATTCAATAGCCCACGATCTTCCTTGAGGATAGATAACCCTTTAATAGATTTCCTTACAGGATAGACATATACCTGTCGGGCGGGGGTAGCCACAATTGGAACTTGATCTTAATGAATCCAGGTAATTTGGTTGACATAGACATATGGTTCAATTGGGTTATACTGGGTATTTGCGTCTGACCATCGACAGAGGCTTTTGCATAATTTCGTGTTCCAGGTTAGCAAACTGATTTATTACACATATATAAGAGAATCAATTCATCTTTATAATAATATTGTGTGGAATCACAACCCTTGATCTTTGAGTCTTTTGTTATTTTCCTTAGTATTTTCTTTTGTGTCTTTAAGTATTTTATTTATCAAATCCACATTCAACCAACAAAATCAATCATTCTCTTCTCCCTATAATTAGATACTTGTAAATAAATAGTATCAATAATTAATAACAACAGTAGGAATTAAGTCCTCGTGGGATCGATATTTTTATACTACTTGAACAATACGTGCGCTTGCGTTATATGTGTGTGTTTACGCCGGTCACTAGTCATATTAAAATATGTAACAACTGTTTATATAGAACAAGTAACTATCAAATAGTCATAAGTTCTGATATCAAATATAAAAAACAATCATTAAATATTATTTTAAATAACTAGACGGGAGATCTGGCATACAATATCTATAGTTGTCGTATTGTGAGAATCGATATTCTCTATAAACAACTATACACATCTCCTTTCTTAAGCTCTATAATTTGCCTTCAATTATTCACAACATTTGTAAAAAATTGATTAGCAAACTGTGTCAAACACGTCACTTTTAAAAGTCAATAAAGCCAAGAAACGTCATTATAAAATAAATAAATATCTAATGGAGTTCTTAATGCCAGTCAAGAACCTCGAGACATGAGCTAATTCACGTCAATTCTTACCGCACAAGAAACTATTCTCTCTAGGCAATTATATCGTAAAACAGATATCTACTTAGATTACTTATCGTGACTTAGTAACTAAGTCATTAACCATCTTGATTTTCAAGAAAATCAGAACAACAGTTCCCAATGGTTTTGACTAATCTAACAATATCCAAGTCTACTAACATTCTAGAACCTATTATAGAAATTCGCAACCATAAGTGAAGTCAGAAAACATATTCAAATAATATGTATACAGTGGATTAGAAGTTTAATTCTATTAACAATATAGAATAAAGGAAAAATAAAAGCAGTAATATTACACACTGCTTTAGTTATGGATTTTTAACCCAGCAGTGTCTCTCACTACTTTACATAATACCGTAATCCCCAACGGAAAATGGGAATTCAATAATTAAATCGAATTCCATAGTGAGAAGTGGTTCCTATGAATATATTTCGACTCACAGCTTTGGCACGATCTCGCCTACGTATATTCATTAGGTATACAACTCATTGTCAATCACATTCATTGTGACTCCTGATTTTGGTCCTGACCGTTTCTCGTTATGACAGCTTTAGCACGTTCACAAGGAGGTGTATCAAGGCTTCACTTGTCAATGACAAACTCAAGCTACCGATGTAGTCCTGACAGCTTTGGCACGTTCAGGATTTCCACTTTCACTTGAATTTGTCTAGTATAAAATATACATCCGGCATAGATAAAATTCTATCAACTACATCTTCACTGCTTTGGCACTTTCTCGGATGCAGCAATGGAAAGATACCCATAAACCGTATTGACAAGACAGACCAAGAAACATGCATCCAATACATCTCACTTTACTGCCTTATTTAAGCGTGGATATTCCTTAAGAAAGCATTGCTCTACATCAAATGCAGAATATAATCTAGATCAATTTCTAAACAGTTCAATTCTACCTTAGAAAACATAACTTAACTTAACCATTAAATTTTTGTTACGTTTCCCGTTACCGTAGAACTAAAAGTCAAGAAACATCTAAATTACATGCATGTGCAAACATCAAAATTGCATTATATATCATATATCAAGCATGACTAATGTAATGGATGAAGGATCAGACCTACTCTGATACCATTTTTGTTGGAGTTTTGGCGCGGAAGCTCGCAGTTCGGGTGAAATCATAATTTTAAAAACTTTTAAAATTACCGAATAAATTATTCAATATCCAATACGAATAATTTATTCATATTTCACCTAAACATATTTATTCGATATCAAATAGCGACATAAATAGTTAAGAAACATCGTGAAACTTTTACGAAAAATATTTTTCCGTAACATGGCATAAAACGTATTTTTGACCGAACCGACTAACCAATGCATGCCTAGGTCAGCCCCAACAGCACTAAGGCAGTTCATGGGCTGCCCGAACAGTGACCAATTCAATGTTTGGGCAGCCGTCACCCGGTTTGCTCAAAAGTTACCCTGTAACGCTGTTTTTCACCTTTTTCGCATATTTCAACTTCGAAACAGTTTTCGGAAATTGTTCCAACACCTAAAACACTTCCAATACATTTATATGACATAATTTTCATCACAATAAGCCCAGTTTTTCCATATCTGATTTTGTAACAAAAATTATCATTTTCATGCTATAAATCCAATTTTCTAAACATTAATCACAACATCAATCCAAGTCACCACTAATGAAGTACCCAAGAACAATTCTAGGCATTACAAGAGTGGTCATAACACTATAGAATGGTAACATATCATTATATGATCAAATTGAACAAATTGAATAAGTATTACAATAATATCTTTAAATATTACTTCACACATGCACAAAGCCTTCCATTCCATCTTCCAAATCAAAAACACCTAAATTTATAGAAAAGAATAAACCCTAGAATCTCACTAGATGATCAAGAAACAAGAAACATACTTTCTAAGCTTAGGGATATAAAGAATTACCTTTAATTCTCCTAATTCCTTAAGCATTTTTCTTGATTTTCTTGATTTTTCATCTTGAATCATCAAGCAAAATTTGAGAGCTTTTGGAAGAGGTAATAGTCGGCCATGGCTTCCCTTGGAAGCAAAAAGAAATTTTTTCCTCTTTTAAAACCATATTGCCGACTTTGGAGGGCAATTTTGTTATTTTCCAAAAATAATTCAATTAAATATAATAAGCTTTAATTTGACAAATCAAATTTGTACACTTAAAACTTAATAAAATCATGCCATTTGTAACCAATAATAATCAAACATTTTTCATAACAATTACAAAAAAAATATATATATATCATTTAATTATTCAAATATTTAACATTTATATATCTAAAAAATTAATTAATATAATTATTATTATATATGGATTTTTATTTACATTAAATAACAAATACATATATTAATGGCATGTGTCAAAGTCTCATTTGACAATTAATTAATATGTATCAAATCAAATTTTGTATCAAATACAAATACACATTAATTATTAATTGACCAAAATCCTCTAAAGCATGTTCGTTTAACCATTTAAACGATTCGAATTAACTCATTTAATCCGGTGAAGTATTATGAATAATCTGTATTATTCATAACGCGTTGCCCAAGTGCTAAACGAGTACACTTCATATTCTGAGACTCTCTAAGTTTAGGTTTATCCGTCACGAAATCCAATTTCGTGTCCATAATTCACCAACTCATGAATTATGATGACTACGGATAATCTCGCTAAACTATGCAAGTCGAGCTCATTGCATACATATAATTCATTCGTCACAGGCTATCCATATTATACCTGGGATATAGATAAAAAAAGTCAAATCCTTATGGTATAATTGTTAGGGTTGGTGCTCATAGTGTCAATCCGGATCGTATTTATGTGTGATTCATAAATACGAGCAATTCTATTTTCCATAATATTACTAATTTAATGGTAGCTTTCTTGTCTTTTATACACTTATTCGATCTAATCACGATTAGATATCTGATTACAATTAGATCGAAACTGAATCTGGTTCAGTGATATGTGTATATTAGACAAAGACCATAGGATTTACAATATAGTGCGCAAGTACAACGTAGTTTATAATTGACATTGGGAAGCACACTATAAGATGTATATCCTTAAATAAAGTTCCTGGTCAAGATTTACTAACACGGGTCGGTTAGTAAAATCTGATGAGACCAGTACATATCGTATATCGTGACTTGGTCCGATGGTTTATCCTAATGAACCATGAGTCTCGGAAGACTCGTATAGACATACATGTGTTTATTTGATAAGACACTGAACGACTCACTGAAGATTTCCTAATAGATGGTACACCAACGTCCATAGGAATCTTCTCGAGTTGAGCGAGCATAGCGGTCATTTGACTTGAGATACCACAGTGGGATATATGAGTTATCCTCCACACTTTGATGGTAGTCACGTCAAATATCTATTTAGATCAGACCTTCGTCTGTTCGTTGGGTGTGGACTGATGCTCATGATATCCAGTGCGTATCAAGATAGGATCAGTCAGTCCTATGTACAGGGCATAGGCATCATCACGTGTTTACGATCTAGTAAATCCATGGCCGTGGTAGAACTTCGAAAACCAGTTCCGAGTGTTATTTAGAGATCGTAAATTGAAATTCGACTGTATTATACCGAACAGATTTGACGTTTTCATCTATATCTCATGTATAATACGAATAGCCTGTGACGGAGGGATTATACGTATGCAATGACCTCGGCTTGCATAGCTTAGCGAGATTATCTGTGATCGTCATAATTCATGAGTGGGTGATTTATGGACATGAAATTGGATTTCGTGATGGATAAACCTAAACTTAGAGAGTCCCACAATATGAAATGTATTCGTTGAGCACTTGGGCAACTCGATATGAATAATACGGATTATTCATAATACTTCACCAGATTAAGTGAGTTAATTTGGATCGTTTAATCGGTTAAACGATAACATATGCATTAAGGGATTTTGTCCGATAATAATTATTGTGTATTTGTATTTGATACATAATACGATTAAATACACATTAATTATTCGTCAAATGAGATTTTGGCACATGCCATAAATATATGTATTTGTTATTTATTGTAAATAAAATACATATATAATAATAATTACATTAATTATTTATTTGGATATTTAATTGTTAAATATTTGAATTATTAATTAATAATCTTTTTCCATAAATGTTATGGAATTTGTCCAATTATTATTTGCACACATGGCATGGATTTATTAAGCTAAATGTGTGACAATTTGATTGGCCACTTAAAAGCTTAATTATTAATTTAATTTGATTAAATTATAAAAGGACAATAATAACCCCTAAAAGTCGGTCAACATATAACAAAAAAGAGAAATTGTTTTCTTCATCCTCATTTTTTCTTCCATGACCGAATCCTTACCCATGAAAGTCCCTCTCAAATTAGTTTGATGATTCACCAAGATTATGAAGAAAATCAAGAATAAAGATTTAGGAAATTGGAGATTAAAGGTAATCTACTTTATCCCTAAACTTGAAAGTTTGTTTCATGTTCTTGGTTGAGCTAGATGGATTCTAGGGGTTTTTTTCCATAGAATTTGGGGCTTTGTGGTTTAGTGGATGAATTGGAAGAGATTGAAGCATGTGAGAAGTGTATTGGAAGTAATTATTGTAATTAGTTTCCAATTTGATCATTAGATGATGAGTTGCTATTCTAGAGTGTTATGAACACTTTTGTGGCACCTAGAATTTTTCTTGGGTTGTTCATATTTGGTGACTTTGGTTGGTGTCTTGATTAATTTGATTAATCTTGAAAATTTGGATTTAAAGCATGAAAATTGGTAATTTTCGGTTTCCTGATCAGATCTGTTGAAACTGGAACTTTTATGATGAATTTGATGCCATATGAATGTAATGAATGTGTTTTGGGAGTTGGAACAATTTCCGGAAAGTGTTTCGGAGTTGAAATAAGTGAAAACGGTAAAAAACGGCGTTACCGAGTGACTTTTGAGTCAACCGGGTGACGGCTGCCCAAACAGTGAATCCGTCACTGTTCGGGCAACCCATGAACTGCCCTGACACTATTGGGGCATATCTGGGCAGTCCCCATAAGTGTCGGGTAGTCGGTTCGGCCAAAAACGCATTTTGCGTCATTTTGCCGAAAAACGTTTTTCGTAAAAGTTTTGTGAAGTTTCTATTGAATTTATGTCGTTATTTGATATCGAATAAATAGGTTTAGGTAAAATATTAATAAATTATTCATATTAAATATTGAATCATTTATTCTGTAATTTGAAAAAGTTTTAAATTACAATTTCGCCCGAACCGCGCTTCCGCTGCGCCCATCGCCCGAAACCCCAACAATAACATAGTCGACTTTCAAATTTACGATCTCTAAATAACACTCGGAACTTGCTTCCGAAGTTATACCACGGTCATGGATTTACTAGATCGCGAACACGTGTAGGATACATATTCCATGTACACATGACTGACAGATTCTATCTTGATACTGAAATTTCCTACAAGCACTAGTGACAACAATACTATATTCCCAAGAGGGGGTGAATTGGGTTATCGCCTATAAATGCGGAACTAAAAATCTTTGCCGATTTTAGCTATTATTACCCATTAAGCACTTAGGTTAATTTTCTATATTTCAATAAATAACATATATGCAAGTTTTATATTCAACACACATAAATATAAATAAACTTGCAATAAGTAAAAGTATAAGGATAGAGAAAACAACACCGAGATTTATAGTGGTTCGGCCAAACGTGCCTACGTCCACTCCCTCAAGCCGCGCTTGAAGATTTCCACTAAAAATTGAGTTTTGTCGTGGCTCACTCGCAACAAAGTGTTTTCCACAAAGGTCCACTCCAAACTTTTACACTTTGAGTTTTCTACGTAGGCGCACTCACAACCTTTACAATTTACCCAAACTATGGGATTTCACAAATCACAAGTGTTTTGTATAAAGAAGATTTAAAAAAACTTGGATACTCACAATGATAGAAAAGATTGTGTGAGTTGGATATCCAAGTGTTAAGCTCACTACTAAATGTATGGAAGGTGTAGTGTGTGAGCGTGAGAGTGTTTGATTATGAAGGTGTGATAACTCTCTTGTTGTTGCCTTAGAGAAAGTGTATGAAGATTGTATATGTTTTCTCTAACCTTGGAAAAAAGAATTGGGTTTGATTTATATAGAAAATGAAAAGCATCCCCAACAGACACTATTGAGACCGGTATGTCGGTCTCTGCTGACCGGTATGCCGGTCTCCAATGGTAATATAGCCGTTAGGAGAATCTGACCGTTAGACTGGTATGACAACCGGTATGAGGACCGATATGGTCCGTGCCGGTTCCAGTGTGTGTGTTTAATGAAGAGCTAGACAGGTATGGTCATCGGTATGATGACCGATTTAGGTCATGCCGGTTTCACTAAGGGAACTAGCTATTGGGCTCACCGGTATGTGACCGGTATGGATACCGGTTTGGTTTGTGCCGGTTCCAGTAGTCATACATTCCGTAGGTTCACCAGTATGGTGACCGGTATATGATCGGTAAGGTCCAAGCCGGTTCCAGTGAGTGTGCAAAACAGAGCATCTCACCTGTAAGGGACCGGTATGTCGGTCTCTGTACCAAAAATGCAGATATGAATATTTTAATGCATTTTGTACATGAACCTAATGCATCTAAGTGAATGTGCATGTTTCCTATGAGCTTAGGCACTTGAATATAAAATTCACATTACAATTAGAGCTCAAAGCTAAGACTTCGCAAGATTATCTTCGATTTGCCGCTAGTCCTCACATTCTCGCTCTTCACCACATTGTGCTTCGACATCTTTTTGTATTGTCTTGTATTTGCGCGTCGAAGACTTCGCTCTCGTTGCATCATCAAAATCAATTACGCGTTATGTCGCTAACAAATACGCACTGGATATCATGAGCATCAGTCCACACCCAACGAACAGGCGGAGGTCTGATCTAAATAGATCGGTGACGTGACTGCCATCAAAGTGTGGAAGATAACTCATATATCCACTGTGGTATCTCAAGTCGAATGACCACTATGCTCGCTCAACTCGAGAAGATTCCTATTGACGTTAGTGTACCATCTATTAGGAAATCTTCAGTGAGTCGTTCAGTATTTATCAAATAAACACCTACATGTCTATTTGAGTCTCCCGAGACTCATGGTTCATTGGGATAAACCATCGGACCAAGTCACGATATACGACATGTACTGGTCTCAGCAGATTTTACTAACCGATCTGTGTTAGTAAATCTTGACCATGAACTTTATTTAAGGATATACAACCTATAGTGACGCTTCCCAATGTCAATTACAAACTACGTTGTAACTGCGCACTATATTATAAATCTTAGGGTCTTTGTCTAATATACATGTATCACTAAATCAGATTTAGTTTCAATCTAATCATAATTAGATATCTAATCGTAATTAGATCGGATATGTATATAAAAGACAAGAGGTGCTACCATTAAATAAGTAATATTATGGAAAATGACATTGATCGTATTCATGAATCGGAAATAAATACGATTCGGATTGGCTGACATCAAATAAGATGTATATAATTGTTGTTATTTAACAACATCAAATAATTTGCTTAATAATTTTCAATTAACAACAATTAACATTATCCAACAAAAAGAAATAATATTTATTAACTATGAAGTGAAAATGATAGGAGACAAGCTTGGAAGTAGGTAAAGTTGCCATTACAATATTGGTGCACGATTCCAAACAGTAGTAGAGAGGCAGATAAAGATAACAATTATTGGTCTCATCACCTTAATTAATTTAGTTTAATTTTAATTTAATAATTTTAAAAAAAAAAAAAAAAAAAAAAAACGTGATACCTACACACCACCAATCATGGAGTGCACATACATTTTTGTCTCACATGTTGACAAGACCAAAATTCAACTGTAAAAACTCAATAATTTGGAGTCCCATCACATTTTTGTTATCTATCTAAATCTTGCTTTCCTTTCCCAAAAACAAAAAAATTTACTCGGTATTGAGAATTCTTAAAACAATAAATTTACTCGGTACAATAAAATTTATATTGTTTTTTCAAAAATCAATAATGAGTATATAGAGTTGATAGTTCAGATTTTGAAAAAAAAAAATATAATTCTTAATATAGATATTATTATTATTTGAATAATTAAAAAATATGTCCGCATAGTAGTGATATAATCAAAACATTAATTTAATGAGATAAAATTTGAATTTCACAAAAAATTTATAGATATTTTTCATTCTAATGGGAATAAAATAAAAATTATATCATTAAAAAAATTAAATTTTTCATCAATTTATAAATCATATCTTATTAATTTTTCGAAATAATTTCGAGAACGACTACCCACTTTTCTCTTAGCGACTCCACCACCGCGTAAAAGCTGGGTAAGACCCTAGTTCAACTTTATGGACCTCCTCTCAGTAGTGTCATTTTCTTGTTTATATTTTATATATTTATGTTATAAAGTATGAACTTTAGCCAATTATATATTATTAAATATAAAAAGGAGACACAGTTCAGATTTTGTGACATCAGATGTTCGTATTTTCAAATAAAACTTTTTAAGTTGAAAATTTTATATGCTCTATGCTCCTTTTATTTTAATTTTCATCATGGGATCGTCATGTTATCGTAATATTTTGGTCATATGAAATCTAACAATTTCTCTCCTTTCTGGTTAAGGATCAATTATTGTGTGGTTAGGTATCGTGATAAGATTCAAGGAAAATGATATTCAATTATCTAACATATTGTTATTGCGATATTTTATTTTCTATAATTTTAGAAATATAAATTTTAGTCCTTACAATACGTTGATTTTTTTTATTAAGTCAATTTTCAACTAAGTTTGAAACAAATTTTTATTACATTTGAATAAATTTTGGATATTCAAGTTATATAGTAATAAAAAAAAATGAAAAGCAATTCAAATATTTAACGATAAGAGTTAATTTATATTTTCAAAATTATAAAGATTAAACTATCGTTATGATAATATGGAGAATAATTGTGTAACTTTCCCTAAGATCTAATGTAAAATTGAAATCTTGAAGATGAGGACAATATGTTCAATTGGTCAAGTGAGTGATAAACATGATCAAATCATTTTTTGGTCTACTCAACACAAAAGCAAGATAAATTAATTTAGTAGTATTTAATTTCTTGTCTTATCTCTTTTTTATTCAAAGTAGATTTTTTTCAAAATTATGTAACATCTAACCTCACAATTCTGACTGAAAAGTTCATCTGGATTTTTATATTATATTTGATATTATTGTAATCCTCATCTTCAGCTCTACGTAATAATATTAATAACAACGGTTCGGTTCCAGTTCCATTCTGATTTACTTTAAAAAAAAAAATTAATAATGATATTTTTTTTTAAAAAAAAAATTAAACGTTTCCACAGTAGAACCGCTGGAACCGAACGATTCCAACGGTTCCGGTTCGAATAGTTGGAACCATTCGGTTCTAGCAGTTCGATTTCGGTTTGGTTAAGGGGAACCCTAACCTAACGAAATATTACGGTTCCGGTTCTGGAGGTTGGAACCGGAACCGTGGCCAGGTGTACCTCTATTGACGTGAAATTGTTGTAATTTTTTTTTTATTAATTATAAAAATATTTATAAGTCCAAATAATATTTATGTAAATTATAAAATTATCATTAATGAAATAGAATCATCATATTTTGTAATATTATTAGTCTTTAAGTGGTATCTTGGTGGTAAAGAGCTTAATACTTGATTGTCAGGTATTGTGTTTGTTTGAGTTCAGATTGTGCATTTCTAGTAAGAGTTTAGGATAATCAAGGATTTTACCTGCTCTATTTAAGCCAGGATCAGATGATTTGATGGCGAAATTTGCAACGTTTAAAAAATATATATTTTGCATTATAACTTAGTTTGGTGGGTTGCCAAACAATAAATATTTAAAACTACAAAATTGCCACTTAAAGGATAAATTAAAATTTTCAAAATTTAATTATTTATTTTTTCCTTTCATCATCGAGTTTATATTTTGGTCAGCCATTGCCTTTGCAGTATAGTAATGAATCAACAACGGTCCCTCACATAAAATTTCTAAAGTTTGTCTTCCAATCATATGGTCTAATTTGAATTTTAAAGTTACTTTATCCAAACTTTTTTTTTCACTCATCCAACTTGGTTTTGATGTATTTAAATTTTTAATTTAACTCGCGATACGATTATATGTCTGTCATAATTTTTTGAACAATTTCATTTTTTATAAATATAATTTAAAACTTGTTGATTAAACCTCTAAAATGAGTTGTCTACTTCTGATTAAAGAACGAACTGCCGTTTACAGTTAAATTTTCACTTAAGGTTTTTTTTTCTTAGGTTTTATACTACGAGAAAAAATGATTTATTTCTTCCTATAAAAGAGAAATTTTGGTCACTTTTTGGTAATGTCAAAAATCTTGAATTATTCTAATAAATTTTATCACCAATAGAATAAATTAATACTTATAAATTGTTAGGGGATCGTTAGTTGAAGTTGGCACGCATGAAATTAAGAATAATTATTAGTTCAATAGATTTTATCTACTATAAATCTTAACAATAATTTTAATTTTGTATTATTTTTTTTAAATATGTTGGACCCACCCATCCACATAATTAATTAATTTTTCTTTTTAAATCATCTTTCGGTGCCTGTCTTCTTTGACTTTAACATAAATGAATGCATTAGATTAGATATAATAAATGATGGATTAGCAGACTTTAAAATGCATATCTAAGACTAAGATTGATAGCATTGAGCCACTGCTCAATGGCATTCATATGCTCAACAATTTTTGAAGGTATATCTTCAAACCTCTATATACTTAAAAGTCTAATAATCCTATAAAATATGAATCTATGGGCAGATTTTTTTTTCGAAATGTGAGAGTAGATCTCTTCCAAAGAGTGGGAATAAATTATTTTTTTTTTTGTATATATTGATATAAAAAATATATTGTATTCTAGTGAAGGCATGCCACATTATAAAACGATGATGTCTTAATAAACGATCAATGTGATTTTTTTATCTTTTAACATGCATTCTCACTTTATAAAATAAGGATGTCCTCACTTAAGAGTGATTTTTTACCTATTAATATACTTTAATTTGTTTTATTTTATCCTTTTATAAAGTGATGATATCCTCATTAGAAAATGATTATATATAAATAAGGACATCCTTTAACCTTACTTAAAAAAATGAGAATGCCTACCTAAAAAAATCTGGAAATGATATACGTATACACACACTTCCAAAAAAAGAATGATATAATATTAAATTATTACTAGATAAAATTATCTAGTTCCATTTTGTCATTTACGTCGAGACATTTGATAAAGATGTTCAACATTTTTTTCTGGTTAGTACCACTGAAAATCAGATTCATGACAGTTTCAAGACAAAATCTATCATTTTAATAATTTTTTAACCTAATTTATTTCAAAATTTGTGATTGTAGAAATCTAAATCTGAATCAAATGAGTGATAAAAATATAGGGAAAAAAATAAAAAAATTTACTGGATTAAAAGTTTTTTTATTTTATTTTATTATATTATACATTATAAATTGATTGCGCATTAGGGAGATCATGGTACTTTAACATTTTCATATTGTATTTATAAATCAATTTATTGAATTATTATTTATAAATTTATTTCATTTATAAAGTAAATATTTTGTGAAAATATTCTAAGATAAAAATTATAAAAAATAGGTTCTTTATAACCATTTTTCAAATGAAATAGGTCTTTATGACCAATTAAGGGTCTATTTGTCATTTTCTCTTTTTTTTTTTTTTAATCATATAAGTTTTAAGTTCTTTACAATTAAGTCCTTAAATATATATATATATAATTCGATCATATAAATGAGTAAATATGATCTCATTTGTCTTAGTCCATTAAGCCAAGTCAGCAGCTTCCATTTGGGTTAATATACTATGAGTAACAGGATAATACTTACTCACTCATATGACTATATTATTAAAAAAAAAATCTTTTAGCACTTGATTGAGAAAACTTATAGGACTAAAAATTTAATTATCCCTAAAATTATATATATATATATATATATATATATATATATATATCTCAAAATTGCATTCGATGTGCCATAAAAATGGACTAATTTATTTTGAGGTCGTGGGATCACCAGGCTGTTAATCTTAATGACAAGCATTCATCTTTGAAATTGACACCCAATCTAATTTAATTTATTTTGAACACAACTTGCTATTGATTAGAATGAAAGAAAATATTTATAGATATTGGGGTCAGATCAGATGAGCACAATGAGGTTTTATGTTTTGTTAAAGTGGGCTCAACACACTGCTGAGAAGACTATTCTATAATTTGACAATACCACTATGGCAAAATACATGTGAGCAGTTTTAAAATCAACTTCATTATCTGCCTGAGAGAACCAAAAAAAATATGGCAATTAAAAGATAGGTAATTAACGAAGTTACAGTTGCAGCTAGTGAATTTATTTGATTAGTGAGAATTGCATAAATTTGACAACTGCCAAATAATCATAGAGACATGATTTATGTAGGTCGGCGGAGAGTGACTTCAACATATGTCCACGGGAGAAAGGGAGAATGATTTTATTAGCCTCGGGTAAATACCGATCCAAGCGCCTAACAAAAAAAATCACACTTGTTTCAAAAATAAATGATCCATCGATTTACAATGTGGTCGAGTCACGACTCACTTTCTCTATAAATCACTAGATTGCTTTCAAGATGTACTCTCAAATTACAAATGCTATAAAATATGAAAATTGACAATCCTTTTAATATGACTTATACCCCTTTATATATGCTCTCAAATCCCATGTTGCAAACGACCCCAACGTCAACTCATGTAGCTGAATCATCATTACAACCTCTAGTCATTGCTTCACCTCATTCTCAACCAATCAAATAAGCCTATTTCCCACCCGCTGTTGCATCAGCCAATGGCGGCCTATGACGACTGCTGCTATGTCACTGCAACGTCCTATAACTGCTGGCAGAACCTATGTTCAATGTGAACCACTGCTTTCTTTCATCATTAGCCTTCTAGATACATATTTTTCTAGGTTGGGCATACATCATGCTGCTCCTAAACTAGTCTGTCATCATCTCTTCTTCATTCCTCAGGTCGGGTAACTGAGACAAATAGTACTTCAAATCTAAACATTAGATCTGTCGGATCGAGCTCCTCAGACATGTGATATTTCATCAGGTCGGGCCAAACAAACTCTTGGAGAACCCCAAAAAACCATATCTAACATAGTCGGGTGAGGTACCATCATTACTTACCTCACCTCAGAATATCCCCTTAAGGAGGACACTTCATCACACATGTGGTCGGGTCATTCCTTCAACCTTCATCTTACCCTGAGCCATTGGGGTTTTCTATCCACTTAGTTGGGTAGTACTGCCATACCCTTCAACCTTCATCGGGGCAAGGATTTGTAAAAAACCACCATCAACATATGTCCCCCGATTTTCAGTATCAACATGTTTGTGAGTTGATGCCAGAAACTTAACAAAAGATGGTGGTGCAGACAGAAAAATTGATTGGGACGGTCAGACAGCAACTAAGAATGAAACTATTATCACTCTTCTACCATGAAGCCTTCCCCAAACATATTCCTCAGGTAGCATATGTCTTACGCTTTTTCCTTGCATCGAGTGCCACAAAGCTTCACCAACTTGGGGCTGGTCACCTTGCTTGCTGCTAAAGATATCATTTTCTGACGGTTGCCTATTTGTCATTGCTATTCAAAAAGGCACTCATAGGGTTCTGAAACGTCCATATGAATACACGAAGGTATAATGATATTCCTTAAATGCAACCATCACATGCATCAAATCACCTTTGTCTCCTCTCCCCCAGAGTGACAAGTGTCAACCACGTGTGACTTGCCCGCTCAAACTGAGCGGCTGATATTGACCAAGCATGTGGCATTCATCCAGGCCATTAGTTTGAATTTAATGGCTGAGATCGACCCGTGCACATGACATACATATGTGCGTTCAGCTCAAAATCAATGGCTGGGATTGGCCCGAGTAGCCTATATAAAACCATTTTCTTCCCTTTTACCACCTGCCTACTTTGCAAGAAATTCTCAAAAAACTCATTCAAGCTTTTCTTCTCGTGTTTTTCAAGTAATCAACATTAGACTCTCCCCTCTTTCAATGACTCTTCTTCAACAAAACAAGTATGACCTTGACCTCTCTTACAAACATGCTCTATTTCATTTTGAGAAAGCATGATGAATATGTCGTAAGTGTTTACTTGTGTTTCTAGGTTTTTTATGGGTTTTTTTTTTTTTTTGGGTTTGTTGTGTTTGGGCATGCTTTTCTAGGTTTGTTGTTGGGTCTTTTGATATAGTGTTTTGTTACGTTCTGATGTTTATGGAATATTGCATGTATAGAAATGCATGTATAGGTCAGGTAATGTTTTGAGTAGCATCCGGGTCGTGTTTCTGATTTTGTGTTTGAGTTGTGTTTATGATTGTCTGCAAAACTTACTTTCTCGTCATTGTTAGGGCACTTAGAGCTTTCTAGGGTTAGTTACTCAGTGAAAAAGATAGAGCAAAACCATAAGAATTATGGTAGGTTTTACTAACAATAAAATAGATCCATAACTTTAACTAACCTTACTCATCGAGTAGTCCATTTTTGGGAAAATTTCTGAATCAGAAGCCTTATGCCCTCTTTCCAATAAGGTCATCCTAACCGAGGAGCTCTGATCAAGCTCTAATGCTCTCGTTGACTTATAAGCCAAACCTATTGATACCGACCTCGACACCACTCCAATCCCCTCTTAAGAAGAAAACCAATCATTCACTGTAAGACAACCCTGCCACGACCCAATATGACTCCCTCTAAATTTCGAAGGCTTGGACATGGATCGACACACTTCTGTCACTCGGGTCGAGCTGGATCATTTGAGAGAAAGATTTAGCATTCCCAATAGAGTATACTTGGACCCACCCGGCGACCGTGATCAATCAAGCTAGTCACTTGGTAATTGGGTAGCACTTTGCATAGTTTTTTTCGATATGGGCCTAAGGCTGCACATACAAGGGTATTTCACGAAGATGCTCACAACTATTAACTTAACCCCGAGTCAGTTGAATCTGAATGGACGAAGGGTGCACGCCAAACTTTACGTGATTTGGAGTCGGGCCGGCCTAGGCAAGCATCTGTTCTGGAGTTGAAGTGGCTTTACCGCTTTAATGCCAACCTAAAGAGTACAATGGTTGATACTTTTTATCTGCTTACTCTAAGGACAAGGGCATGATCACCAAGTTCCCAGCCACCAATAAGAATTTCAAAGACAAATAATTTTACGCCAGGGGCCTTATGGGGGCAAGACCAGCTCTATGAAGGCAAAAAAACTTTCTATCCCGAACACCTTTAGGGCATGATGTAACAACATGATCTTCTTGACTTTCTTTAATTTGAAACTTTTAAGATATAACTTACTAGCATATCATTCACTCTTGTAGCTTATTGGGGAACCCACCAAAGGTGCGTCATCAAGTTAGATAGGATGAAACTGGCAACCCAATGTACATGCCACTCCTTAGACCTAGTCCACAACTCCTCTTTAGCTGATACAGATTTTATATCGGGCATCCTTCCTTCAGCTGGTAGAAGGTCTGGTAGTCGCTAACCGACCTCTTACTTGCCTTATAGTTGTTTTTGTTGTCTTCTACTTTTTATTTGACCCGACTAAACTTTCTTGCCTTCCGATTTGTGTTTTTTTTTTATGCAGCAATGTCTCAAAAGAGGATCAAACTATTTTATGTTATAGGCTCCAACAAACGCCAAGTTCGGGACAGGCCAAGTGCACCCTAATCCCACATCAATACACCATTACCACTGCCATCCTCACGGTAAAAAACTACAACACCACCACCACCGCTCCAAGACTGAAAAAAAAATCACACCAGGTCGGTGGTGAAACAACTGAGCCGAGCTTAAATGAGTCAACCCCCTAGGAAAATAAAAAGATCTAGCAGGAAAGCCTTGATGGCCTCGCTCGACAAGAGGTTGCCTATCCAGATACTCAGGGGGTTGATGACCTCCTAGAAAACATGAGGCCTCAGATGGGTCACCTAGTCCTGGTCATCAACTACATCACTAAGGCAATCACTTTTGAGGACGTCGTGTCATTCGAGAACATCTCTCCCGAGGAGGTCATCACTCAAGTCGGTAGCTTCCTCCAAAAGGTAAAAAATCTATAACATGATCCCTTCATTTATCAACTTTCTTTATGTACTAACCCCGGAAGGAGCAGCAACTGAACAAACACTTAGTTGTTGTAAGGGCTGAAATTAAAACAATCTGTCATGCCAACAACATTACGAAGAAGAAGAGGGATAAAAACAAGGCAGTTGCTGCAGCCCGAGCCCTCGATTTGAAAATAAAACATGACATGGCAGCTCTGGTAGATAAGGATCTGAACACGACAAAGACTAAGTTTGCCTCGGTCAAATTTGAACTAGCCTTCCTCCAAGCCCAAACCGTGGAGAGCATATCGGCGGCAAATATTGACGCTCTGATCGAAGGATTGGAGAGGTCGGTAGACCTTATTGTTGAGAAATTTCCAGGGCTAGACCTGAGCGATCTCCATCGGATCCTCAGGATCTCCAATGGAGAATAAACACTTGAGGAGGCCCCCGATGAGGAGGTCCCCAGGGAGGTAGCCCCTAAATATAAAAGTTCCTAATTAATTTGACACAAATATTATATACATTTGTTAATTAATATGGTAGCAAGAAAAAAAACTTACCAAGACTGAAGAAGAAATGAGCAGAAATCTGGAAATTGAGAAGACAATGAGCAATGAGGTAGAGGAAGAGGAAAATTTATTTTTATATTCTGGATATTTACTGATCGTATTATTCACCGATCGATTTGAATGTCGAACGATATTTACTGAAAGATTTGGATGTCGGTCGGTAAAATATTCATTTTGGTGTCATATTTTGGCACCCAATTATTATTATGTACCTAATATTACTGATCGATTTTAAGTCGGTGAGTAATTACCGACCAACATTATATTCCTTCGATATATATCCATTTTTTATAAATTTTTATTAATATTATTTCACACTTACCGACCGGTATTTCATCGATAGGTAAATTTGACGTAATACCGTCTGACTAGGTCGGTCAATGAACTGAATTTGTTAACCAACTGAAAATATGGTCGGTAAGACGTCAGTAAAAGCTTGGTGCCATTTAGCTCGTCTTTTTCCGATGGATTACCGACAAATTAATCTGTCGTCAATTTATCGATCAGTTAATAGTGGATAAAAGGTCATTAAATTTTTTAATCTTTAAACGGCTAATATTGGGTCGGTATTTATCAGATTTTATCGAAGAAATATTTATGGGCGCTAATATCAGTCGGTAATCTCACATTTTCTTGTAGTGAACTATTTTCAAACATTCATAACTCATTAATTAGGACTCTAAATAATAATTTGTAAAATTTTACATACACTTGATCTATATCTACAACTTTTAATATGAAACTTCTCTTATTCGAACTTTTGCAATGTTGAAATAACCCATAAAGTCTGTCTTATAACTAAAATATGACTAAGTCACATTTATCTAAGTCATATTGAATTTAATCATATACACATTCACATTCACATTGAGCTCAGTTACATACATATTTTTCTTTAAGTCACATTAAGTTCAGTCTCAGTCCCAATCACATTGACTCTAACATAATTACATTAAGCTCATTCATATACATATTGATAAGATATACCATATTAAAAGCTTGGATAAGGACAACAATAAGTAGCATAAGCTAAAAATCAATTCTAAAATGGAACATTGTTATTCCTATTAAATTTGAAAATTTTACCTCAGATGCTTAACCCAGGGGACTTGAAGCCCTTCTAAGAATATGTAAATACATTTCACCTAAAAATTATCTGAAAACTTTTTAATCTTCACTGGATTTTGATTTTTGAAAACCTTATAATCTACGATACAGTTGATGTTGTTATATAATATATTAATATGTAATTATCATTCTAAAATCTAAATCTTGTTATTAAGATTAATGAACATGTTTAAAAATATAATTTTAAAACTTTAAAAATAAAAATAAAAGCTATTAAATAATGTATTTAATTAAACTTCTGAAAGCTAAATACTTAAGTAAACATAAAAATATATGATCCAACAAGTAATTAGGTGCTTTTTAAATATATATTTTGAAAAATATTTTTAAAGGTCAGACCGGTCTTTTTTCTTAAAACCTAGGCCTTAGCCTATAACCACTGGATCGGGCCAATACCGACGAGCCGGGATTAGTACAGGCAATTTTTCTAAATGATGTCCAAGCCCAGGTCCATTAAAACTCAGGCTTGGACGAGTACTAATGAACGAAGTATCAAATTCAAATCTTCAACAATCTTGTTAGATTTGTTTAATAAGAATCAAGAATCTACTCTTAATAAAAGGTCAAGTATTCAAACTATGAATAATAAGCTAATTAAGATCTCATGATTAATTGGAAAGGACACTTGTTTATCTGTCAAAGATTCGATTTTATCCAAGATAGTCAATCAATTGAATAAAACAACACACATAAAATTAAGTGGTATATATTATGAAGTATGAACCCTAGCTTATATATCTATAGCATCCATGTGTACTTGGTGGACATGTGCCAACTTGGTATTGCTCTTCAAGGTCTCTTTGTTCAGTCAATCCTCTGAACCATGTTATGGGAATGTCATTTCTTAATTATATATAAGTTTAATTTACATTAAGATCATACAATAATTAAACTATATAATAGTAATAGCTGTATCCAATGGGTAGGTCAGTTGTCTGATTTTGTATATTTTTTGTATTCATACTTGTGAAGTATATTCTACTCAAAAGAAATCAAAAGATTCCTCAGAATTAATCCTTAGTTAAGACAATTAGAATTGTAGGTGAATATTTATTAAATACAAAATGACTCCGTTTATTATCCGAAATTCTAAACTGTTTTAAAATGCGTCTTATTGATTAAGGTGTTCATAATTTATAAACATATCTCCAATATCTCTTACAAACTGATAAGAATCACAAGATGATTCTCAAGATAATAATGTAGATCTCCTCAATCCAAGACAAATGAAGATCATTATCACCCAAAATCAATATCATTATAACCTTCATATATGGCAATTATTATTGTTGTTATTAGATGTATATAAGACAAATATCATGGCTATTATGAAATGCTGATATACTCTAATTACGTTGATCGGTAATGTTGCTTTTAAAGCTAATAATATAAAAATAAAAAATAAAAAAATGTATAAATTGACTTTTTAGACAAGTGTGTTAGTTCCATTTTTATTGGCATATGTCCGTGACAAAACAAGTTCAATTGAGTTGTAATTTGTCGGGAAGATCTTTGTGCAATTGGACTAGTTTTTGGTTGTTGTGCATCAGACATGCGTTCGTGGTGCGTTCGTTGCAGCGTTCGAACATGTGACGTTAGTGGCACTGCTTTGGGTTCGAACGAGATCATTCCAGAGAACAAACGTTCGAGGCACGTTCTTATTGGGTTCGAACGGGATCATTCCAGAGAGCATATGTTCGTTGTGCGTTCGAGTGGCGTTCGAACGAGTCTTTCCAGTAGGCACGCGTTCGTGGTGCGTTCGAGTAAACGTTCGAATGCCAATCGCGTTTTTCAGCCTTTTGCCTTTGAAAAACCCTAGCTTTTCACCATACCTATAAATATAACATGTAACCGCTTTGCTCATTAGTTGAAGCACATTTTCATTGAGCCAAAATCTCTCAAAGCTTTCAACCTTCTTGAATCCACCATTGAAGACTTCTTCATCTTCTTGTCTTCTTCATTAATGATGTGATTCCTTCTTTGATAAACCTTCAACATAACTTAACCCAAAATCCCTAATCCTTTAGAGTTCTTTAGGAGGAGTTTTGGTAGTCGGAGTTCTAATGTCAAAGGTGATACAATCTACTCAGAGACTTCAGAGGTTCTGAAGAAAATCGTAGGTCGCGGGCTTGAGGAGTTGCATTGAGTTTTTGCAGTATTGAGGTACTTGAGTCGGTGGAGTTGCCACCATAGGTCTTGACCATCGCTGTAAGTTTTTCTCTATATAGTGGATTCGGGTGGTAGCCTATACCCGGAGTGGTTTTTTACTCACAAGAGTTTTCCACTTCGTCACCAAAATTATTGTGTTGAATTTTGTGTGATTGTTTTATTTTCCGCAATTTATATTTTGTATTGAATTAATATTGTGGTTTTTATTGTTGTTGGTTGATTTTGTAATTTCCTGTTACTATTCCATAGTTACAGTAATCAGGACTTGTCCTGTTTATTATTTGTAATTCCGCATATGGTCGGAACCTAGGCTAATCGCGAATTTTCAATTGGTATCAGAGACTGAACTCGATCCTTGACCCATTAGCTATAGAGCGTAGTCAACCCTTGAATTGTCTGCCATTTTTTAATGGCACTGAATATTTACATTGGAAAGTTCGCATGAAAGCGTTCCTTAAGTCCTTAGATGAGAGGGTCTGGATGACTGTTGAACACGGGTGGAAACATCCCGTTGTTATTGTTGATGGGGTATCTTCCCCTAAAGACAAAATGACCTGGACCAATGACGAATTTGATGCTAGCAATAGGAACATCAAGGCTGTTAATGTCATACATGGTGCTGTTTGTTCTGCTGAGTTTATGAGAATCTCAATGTCTGAGATAGCCAATGATGCTTGGGACATCCTGCAAACTGTGCATGAGGACACATTGTCTGTTAAAAATAATAGACTTCAGGATCTTACTACTAGGTTTGAGGTCGCTAGAATGAAGAATGATGAGACATTTGATCAATTTTATGCTGAGATTAACGATATCGTTAACTCAAGCTTTAACATAGGTGAGGCTATTCCTACCAGTAGGATAGTTAGGAAAATCCTTATATCCCTGCCTGATAAGTTCCTACCCAAAATCACCGCCATCGAGGAAATCAATGACCTTGATCAGCTTAATTAGAAGACCTCGTAGGAAAACTGCAGGTTATGAGCAGAAACTTCCTGGGCATCTAAAGCCCAAAAATATAGCAATGAAGATCGCGAAGGAAGTTGTTCATGGTTCGTCTAGTGATGAGGATAACCTCACGGATCATGATTTGACCTTGTTTGCAAAGAAGTTTAGGAAATTTCTTAAGCTGAAGAAGAGTGGCCATAATAGTGCTAGGGATAGGGAGGATGAGCCTAGAGAGAGTAGGCATAGCAGGAGAGAGTCTAGAGAGGATAGAGATAGTAGATCTCGTGGTGTCCAGTGCCATGAATGTGAAGGATATGAGCACGTTAGATCTGAGTGTCCCACATACCTTAGGGCTAAATGCAAGAAAGTCATGGCAGCCTCCCTTAGTGATTCAGAAGGTGATGATTCTCCTAAGAATAAGGGCAATTATATAGCCTTTACTGCTAGTGTGACTGATGAGAGAGAGATTGTTGTTAATGATGTTGATTCAGAAGTCTCTCTCGATGAGTCTGTTGATGAGGAAAGTCTTTTGGTAGCTTATATTGAACTGTTTAATGAGAGTTTAGCTATTAAGAAGACTAATATAGAGGTTAATAAGAGGCTAAAACTAGTTGAGCTATAAAAGAATGAAGCTCAAGACAAATTTGAGCAAAGCCTCTTGATGGCAGATGACCTGGATGAGAGGAATAGAGGCCTAGTTAATAGGGTCCAAACTTTAGAGACCGATCTTGAAAATGCTAGAATCCAGTTGTCTGTATTTTCTAGTGGGAATAGAAAACTAGACCAAATGCTAGGTATTAGTGTTGAGCCTAATTGCAATAAGGCGTCATCGTCTAGAGCAGTACCTAACCCTCCTAAACATGACTTAGGTAAGAAATCTGTTGAGTGCAGTCATGTTATTCCTCCATTTATTCCTCGTCCTGTGACCCAACCTCGATCTAGAGGTGTATTGGGTAAACCTCGCGCTCATCCGAGGTCTGTGCATGTGTGCCATCACTGTGGTAAGGCATGACACATTAGGCCTAAGTGTTTCATGTTGCACAAGCAAAAGAAGAGGCATAAGAGTGTGTCACCTAGATTTGCTACTTCAAATCTAGTTTCTCAAGTTTCTGCACTAACAAAACAGACACAATTTCTTTAGTGAGAAACTTGCTTTGTTGACTGGGAATACTCATGTGAAAGAGATTCCTAGAAAGATTTGGGTGAGGAAGCAAGATGGCTTCTCATGTACTTCTGAATGCCTTGATCCTGACAGGCATGATGAGAGTGCACTTCGGTGTAACTCTTCTTAGAAGTTGCATTTGTATTTCCCATTGCATGTGTGTGTGCGTGTGTTTTATGTCTTTGCACGTTTAATTCTTTTCTTTCACTGCATATGGGTGTGTGTTTTTTTTTTTGTTTTTGTTATATGTCCCTTGGTATATATGATGGAAACTCGGACATAAATTTCATAGCTGATTCCGAATGGACGGTAGTATGATCTGTACTTGGGATACAACTCCACGTACCATTGGATATTGTCAAGTCATGTTGTGTCTTTACTTTTTGTGTTTAAAACTGAAAAATTCAAAAAAAAATAGAAATTGAAAAAGACCAATTTTTTTTTATGGCTTGTTAGAGCATGAATAGCATGTGCATGTGATCCTGGTATGTAGAATATTTTTGTAAACTTGGTTTGTTATGAGATGGATTTATTTGGTTGTGTCGAGCTCATAAAATAAGGTCTTAAGCCTTGATTCGTTGTGCACTTTATTTCTCACGCAAGTGCTTGATATGTTTTGGTGTTTATGTCATATGGATAAGTGTTGTATTTAGCCACTTTTAAAATGATGCATATTGTTTCATGTCATAAACAACTGAATACTGACTGAGTATTATTGTATCTGCTTGAAATACTGTTTCAGTCAGTTTTGACAGGATTTTTTTGTTAATCTCCTTGTGTGCTTGTATATGCTTCATATTACTGCATATCATTTATTTTGCATATCATTGAGTGTTTACTTCCCATTTGATTATTTTCTTACTAACCGAGTTAGGCTGTTAGTGATGGGGAGTAAGTCATGTTTGTTTATGCTCTTGCATGTGTTTGTCTCATGTTGTTTTTCATGTTTACTTCGCCCTTTGTCATTTCGTGACAAAAAGGGGGAGAGTAATATATTAAGGGGGAGAGCCTTAATATATGGGAGGGAGTCGTAGATTATTCTTTAGATATCTTCGTTTTAGAGGGAGTTCAAATTAAGGGGGAAAAAGATATCTACTTGTACATGCATGAGTTTTATACCTGTTTATTTTATACTTGATAATCTCAATGCTTTTCACGGTATATTGTTGTTTGTGGATGTTTCAGGTAAACATGTTTTGTTGCTGAGGTGACTTTGATTTCAAGACTACTTGGTTAGATCATTGTTTTGATGGTTGACAGTTGACTATTTTTCTTATTAGGTCTATTACCATAGTCTTTGTATTAGGTAGTGTTTTGTCACGGAATACCAAATGAGGAGATTATTAGTTCCATTTTTATTGGCATGTGTCCGTGACCGTGACAAAACAAGTTCAATTGAGTTGTAATCTGTCGTGAAGATCTTTGTGCAATTGGACTAATTTTTGATTGTTATGTATCAGACATGCGTTCGTTGCCACGTTCAAAGTGAATTTATATTTTCTATATTCTTTTTTAAATTCTTCACCAGCATGTGGGATGGAACATGCAAGTTTAAGACCTAAAAGTCTATAAAACCCTAAGCAAAAGCAACCGACAATGTGATTAATTTTATTAAACCAAGATAATTTGAATAGTGGAGCACAACCCGGTTCAGAAATTTACAACTCATGCTTAGGTCGTGTTTTGGTTTTGACAGCTGCTCAACGTTGAATTTTCTGAAGATTTTTTTGAGCTGTTCATGGCCACTAGCTTTTCAAAAAATCTCTAATTTTTCTACAATGGAAGCCAGCTGAGAGAGAGACAAAGAAATGAAAGCTAGATTGGATTCTAGTGAATCTTTTTAGCTAGCTTATCATGCTATCAAGACAATTACTACTAGGTTTCTGAGGCATCACGTGCCTTCTTCAAAGAATTATGAAAGCTAGGTGGAAACAAGTATGTATTATTAATTTATTAATAAGTTTTTTTTTTTAAATCGTTGGAAATTCCACCGTCAAATTATTCATTCGGATTTAAGCAGAGTGTAAAATTTCCGAATGTCCCAGACTCTTACAAGAAACGCATTCTCTAGATTCGAACACAATACTTCAAAATGAGATAATGAACAATACACCACCCAGCCACGCCCATCGGGAACAATTTATCAATAAGTATAAATTATCTCAGACTCTTACAAGAAACGCATTCTCTGGATTCGAACCCAATACTTCAATATGAGATAATGAACAATACACCGCCAAGTCACGCCCCTCGGGAACAATTTATCAATAAGTATTAATTCATTTGATCAAAATATCATTATTTCATAAATTAGTTTTTATGCTTGATTTCTCGTGATGATGATGTGAGTGAGTAAAAAACTAATGTAATTATTTTATAGCCTTCGAATATATATATAGAGGCTTTGATTTCTTTTTTTTTTTTTGAAAAACAAACACATATACATTTTTTTAATCAAATAATATTACTATTAATGAGAAGAGAATATTATCTTACATTCATGGGCCTATAAAAAAAAGGCACTCGACAATTTTAGAAGGGTTTCTTTCATCAGTTAAACAAGGATGCTTCTCAGCTTCTTCTTCTTTCTTTTCTCCTTTACACTAATAAAACAATTACTAAAATGCTTGTTTATATGGGCTTAGACGACAGATTTTCAAATAATTTTCTTTAACTATTCGGTTCTATTCAAATCTTAAATGGAGTAAAAGTTAAAAAGTCAATTTAAATTTTATCAACCTCTACCATTTTAAAAATAATTGTATAAATAAAAAAGTATCAAAATGGGTCTTAGTAGTTGATTTTGACCCCTCCAAAAAAGTAGATATAAAGTTAAAAGACTGGAAAATATCTATCATGATTGACTAACGACTACACTGATCATACAAGTCAAATAATTTTTTCCAGTTTTTTATTTTTTATTTTTATAAATAAAGATAGCCATTGTCTCTATAGTATTTTTTAAGGAATGAATCACACAAAACTTTGTGGAAACAATCGATTAATTTGTCCGAAAGGGAAAATGAAAGCAAAACATCATCTAATAATAATTAATAGTAAACTTTAAAATAATAATAATAATAAAGTTATTAAGAGGATTCTTCAAATTAGCACTACAATTTGTAATTTTATTAATTAATGAAGGCTGACAAATGCGATGTGGTATATCATGTGTCGGATGTGAAACCCAACTACTGTGAGAAAGATAACATATACACCCGACACATAATATAATTTTCGTCAAATGCAGCAACTAAATGTACAGTATACTTTCGGGCCTCGGCTTTTGGTTCTTTTTTTTTTTTTTTTTTTTTGTCTTATTTTTTCCAACTTACATGGCTGGCTTACACGAATTTTTCTTCATTCAATTCAAGTTTCCTTTTCAAGAATCCATTTGTCGGGGATTTATGCTTGGGTCAACTCTACAGCTCCTATTTATCCGCAAAAGCAACTTTATAAATATAATACAGTAGTATAAAAGTATATTCTATGAGCAACAGTTTCATATATATCTAAAATCGTTTGGAATTGATTCAAAAAATTCAGTTACTGAATCAAAACTAATTACTTTATGATAGGTTCCGATTATATAGTCCCCAAGAGGCGTGGATTGACGATGTAAGGGTCAGAATTTGGATTCAGATTATGGATCCAAATTTAGGGTGTGCGTTTTTTGTAAGAGTCTGTGACAGTCATAGGTTTTATCTGCTCCGTTTAAGCCCGAGTCTGATAGTTTGACGTCGAGATTTCCAACATTTCCAAAAAAAAAAAATTGTGATTATAATTTTACACTTTAAGAAATCGAAACCATTTTTTTTTGTTTTACTTTATTTTTTAAAATCATATACTCTCATTTCTATATGAAAT